>WXVQ01000172.1:0-41780 GCA_013372465.1 Nitzschia sp. Nitz4
GATGAAGAACAAGTCGTCCAAACGTGCAAGAACATCCGCCGACCTGGACACATGATTCCGAACCCAAGAGCTGGAGCAAGGAACCAACCTTTTGAGATCCAAGCGCCAGGATACGCTGTATCCCCTCGCGCTGAGATGAACCTGAAGATGACCTTGTATTGGCTCAAGTACCGAGCGAATACGTCCCGTATTACCACACCAGGTGATATAACCCTCGACGCTGTTCGTTCTGTCAAACAGTTGAAGGAGTGGGAGGACAAACACAAGGCACCTGATGCAGCTCAGAAGTTAGTCAATTCCAACGATTGGCACAAGACTTTCGAGGCTATTTCCGACCACTTACGCTTGCACATCGGCATTGGGGGCGTGCCCCTGGCCTATGTGATCCGTGAAAAGGTCGATGTGACCCAAGACCCCGTGGATGGCTGGGACACCCATCAATTAGAACTCGAAGGCAGAGCTCCAATCATTGATGAACTCCGCGGAGGCAAACATGCCAACTACCTGTTGGATAATCAGAAGGTTTGGGACATCTTGAGTGGCATCGTGTCAAACACTGAGTGCTGGACATACGCCAAGAAATTTCGAGTCAAGAAAGACGGCAGAGGTGCCTACAAAGCACTTCACACGCACTATCTTGGTGAGAATAATCGAGACAACCTTGCTGCAAAGGCCGAAGCCAAGCTTCAAACACTTACCTATGACGGTGAGAAGAAACGGTGGAATTGGGAAAAATATGTAAGCTCCCACTTGGAGCAACATCAAATCCTCGAAGGCCTGGAACCATTCGGATATAAAGGACTAGATGAACAGTCCAAAGTCCGACATCTTCAAGGAGGCATCAAGACTCGCGAACTGGATACCGTGAGAACGCAAATTTTGGCCTCTCCAAATTTGCGACGTAATTTTGATGCTGCTGCTACCTTGTACGCCGACTTCATACAATCCACTTCTGCTTTGAATAGCCGCCATGTCAATATTTCCCAAATTGACTCAGAACGACCAACCAAGAAACCAAAGCATGAACTTGAGAAGATCAGTGGAGAAAAGAAGAAGGCAGGTGAGGTCGGTGTAGACGAAGTGAAGGACCGGTACTACACGAAAGAAGAGTACCGCAAGCTAACCCACGAGGCGAAGGGAAAGCTCAAGGAACTCCGGGCCAAACGTGAAACGAAGAAGAATGACAAGAAAGGTGAAAAGAAGGTGAATGTCAGTGAAGTGAATACCGCCCCGGTGGTGATCAACGAGGACGGCGACAGGAGCGCAGATCACAACGCCAGTGTTGCTACGGAGGTCACAAGCAACCGATCCAACCCAGCACTTACCCGCCAAAAGGTCAGAAATGTCTCCGCCATCCGTACTGTCAATCTTTCTCACATCCATACTTCGAAGGAAGAGTCTTGCACCGAGCTGGACACTCATGCTGACTCTTGTATTGTGGGGCGTAACGCGCTTGTGGTGGCCGATCACGGCCGACCTGTGTCAGTCACGAGCTACGATTCCAAGGCGGGACAGAAGACCTACCGTACTGTTGATGCTGCGATTGGTTATGATGATCCAACCACAGGAGAAACCAAGATTGTGTTGATTAACCAGGCAATTCACATTCCCCATTTGTCTCACAACTTGATCAACCCCATGCAAGCCCGGCTCAATGATGTTATCGTTCGTGATGTTCCCAAATTCCTCGTGGAGAATCCCGATGAGGAAACACACGCGATCACTTTTCCAGAGACCAAGACAAGCCAACGTTACACCATCTCATTGTCACTACGAGGTGTCACCAGTTACTTCCCATCTCGAAAGCCTACTTTGGATGAGTACAACGATGCTTTTGGTAATTACTTGGACTTGACCTATGAATCCCCAGAATGGGACCCTTCCTGCCCATCTTTCGCTAAGCGTGAGGACGCCATGACCGATTGGAAAGGTCACGTCCGCAGTCGACTCTCAGTGGAACATTCGATCTTTGCCTTGTCTACACACCCAGTGGAGGGGGACAATGTAAGGTCATTGGATCAAGCTAACATACTCCAGAATCATGACCTTTACACAAGTCCACTGCCCGTGTCGACAATTCAGCAGATCTCAAGCAAGCCAGGCAAACCCGATATTTCCGCTGAAGCACTGTCCAAGCGATGGGGTATCGGAATTGAGACAGCAAAGGCAACCTTGCAGAAGACTACGCAAAGGGGGACTCGTTCTGTTCTACATCCGAGTCTGTCAAGGAGATACAAAACGAATGATCGTCACCTACGATACCGCCGACTTCCATTCGACTTGTATTGTGACACCCTAAAATCTTCCGTCAAGAGTCGTCGCGGAAACAACTACGCCCAAGTATACTGTGCTCGAAATGGTTGGAAAAGAGCCTATGCAATGGAACAAAAGAGTCAAGCCAAGCATACTCTTGCTGATTTATTTACTACTTCTGGCGTACCGGCAACAATGATCATGGATGGTTCGAAAGAACAGACGAAAGGGGAGTTCAGAAAATTGGCAAGGGAATCACATTGTCATGTGAGAACAACTGAACCCTACTCACCATGGTCAAATGCTGCTGAACAAGCCATCAAGGAGTTGAAATTGGGCGTGACACGAAAAATGAGGAAAATGTGCGCACCGTTGTCGTTGTGGGATGATTGCCTGGAATTGGAAGCTCTTATCCAGTCACATACCGCATCCAGCGTTTATGGGAATCAAGGAGAGACCCCAGAGACGTTGATGTTTGGTGAGACAGCGGACATTTCTCAATTATGTGAAATTGGTTTCTATGATTGGGTCATGTTTCGAGACACGATCGTGAAGTTTCCAGACACGAAATTGGTACTTGGAAGATACCTTGGGCCGAGCATGGGAATCGGTCCTGCCATGACGGCGAAAATACTCAAGGCGAATGGTGAGGTAGTACATCGGTCTACTTACCGTGCTTTGACTCCCGAGGAGAGGAGTAGCAGCGAGGAAAAGCTGTTGAGGGACAAGTTCGATGCTCAGATCAAGGCAGGGAGACTTGGTCCCCTGAGTGATACATCAAATAGCTTCGTTCCAGATGACGATTCCAAGGCAGATGTTGAACCGACCACTTGGCAACTCTACGAGGACGACAATGGAGAACAGCATAGACATGCCGCTGAGGAAGAGGTGACCCCAGAGGAAGGAGATGTCTATATTGCCGCCGAAGTATTGTTACCTATTGGGAGCGAGGAAAAGCTGGGGACAGTCAAGCGACGAAAGAGAGGGCCTGATGGCGAGCTAAGGGGGACCGCGAACGCCAACCCTATCTTGGACACCAGAACCTATGAGGTAGAGTTCCCTGATGGTCAAACCGCAGAGTACTCTGCTAACACTCTCGCCGAAAACATGTGGTCTCAATGTGACCTTGATGGGAGGCAACACGTGCTACTCAAGGAGATTGTTGACCACAAGAAGGATGTAGCCGTTGCATTGAAAGAGTCCGAAAGGTGGACCACTGTCAATGGAAGAAAACACGCACGCAAAAGTACCCGAGGATGGAGTCTTTGTGTTGTATGGGCTGATGGATCTCAGTCATGGGAAAACCTTTCCGATGTCAAGGAATCGTTCCCATTGGAGGTAGCTCAATATGCCGATGCAAAAGAGTTGTTGCAGGAAACCGCTTTTCACTGGTGGGCTCCAAAAACACTCAAGAGGGCGAAGCGAATTGTGGCAGCAGTCAATACCAGGTACCAGAAGACGACGCACAAGTTTGGTATCAAGGTGCCCAAGACCGTCGCACAAGCACAGGCATTTGACAAGGAAAACGGCGATACACAGTGGATGGATGCTGTTCGTCTTGAGTTAGCAAACGTTCGAGTTGCTTTCAAGGTCCTTGGTGAGGATGAGGAAGTCCCACAAGGTTACCAACAACTGGATGGCCATTTCGTCTTCACGGTGAAGATGGAGTCATTCAAAAGAAAGGCTAGATGGGTGGCCGGTGCTAGTGGAGTTGAGACTCCTAGGGAAATGACTTATGCAAGTGTGGTGTCAAGGGAGTCCGTGAGAATTGCTCTCACTTTGGCAGCCCTCAACGACTTGCAAGTTGTCGCTAGCGATATCCAAAATGCCTACTTGACTGCACCAACAACGGAAAGGATATGGACCATACTTGGTCCAGAATGGGGACGAGAGGCCGGAAGGAAGGCAATCATCGTACGAGCCCTTTATGGTTTGAAATCTTCGGGAGCAAGCTTTCGAAATCATTTGGCTGACTGCATGAGATCATTGGGGTACCACGGTTGTTTGGCTGACCCTGACGTCTGGATCAAGGAAGAGACTAGGGAGGAAGATGGACATCAATATTACGCATACGTGCTGTTGTATGTGGACGATTGCCTAGCGATCCATCACGACGCAATGAAGACCGTGATGGAGATCAATCACTATTTTCCTATGAAGAAGGACTCTATCGGGAAACCAAAATACTATCTGGGTGCAAAGGTTACAGAGGTCACTTTAGAAAATGGCGTCAAGGCATGGGGAATGAGTTCTAGTAAGTATATTCAAGAGGCTGTTCGAAAGGTGGAGGACAAGCTTGAACGAGAAGGACGGAAACTTATCGCAAGAGCACCAACACCTTTTCCTGCGGAATACGCTCCTGAATTGGATACCTCAAGGGAATTGGGAGCTGAGGAGGCAAACTTCTTCCAATCTCAAATTGGGATCTTGCGCTGGATGGTAGAGTTGGGGAGAATCAATATCATGACGGAGGTGTCGATGTTGGCGTCATACTTGGCAATGCCGCGTGAGGGCCACATGGAGGCAGCGTTGAGGATCTTCGCATATCTCAGAAACAAACACAATGCCCGAATGATTTTCGATCCTACCTACCCGACAATTGACGAGTCAAAGTTCCAGAAATGCGATTGGAAACATTTCTATGGCGACGTGAAGGAGGCAATCCCTATGAATGCACCAAAACCCCGAGGGAAAGAGGTTGATCTGCGATTGTTTGTTGACTCCTCACATGCCGATGACAAGGTGAACAGGAGATCACGGTCAGGATATTTCATCTTTATGAACAATGCTCCCATAGCATGGCTGTCCAAGAAGCAAGCAACGATCGAAACGAGTGTGTTCGGGGCCGAATTTGTCGCAATGAAAATCGGAATGGAGACAATCAGGGGTTTACGGTACAAGTTGCGAATGATGGGTGTACCTCTGTCAGGACCCGCATACGTGTACGGCGACAATCTTTCCGTGATCACCAATGTATCGAAGCCCGAATCAACTTTGAAGAAGAAGTCGAATTCGATCTGTTACCACGCGGTGAGGGAGTCAGTGGCAATGAAGGAAATCATAACGGCACATATTTCGACGCACGAGAATCCTGCGGATCTGGCTACCAAGGTTATCCCAGGCGGACAAAAGAGAGAATACCTGACATCGAAGATTTTGTTTGATCTATATGATGAGCATCCGAAGAAAAGGAGAAAGACAGAGGAACGTGAGCAAGCAAACGGAAAGAAAGAAGGATGATCGACCATGGCACATGCCCCCAGTCATCAGCGGATGGACTGGTCCCAGGGTTATCAGGGTTCCCCGTTACATTGTTCGAGATGTACAAATACAATGGTCATGAGGTTGATTGTCAATTGGAATACCGAAGAAAGTTGACCATGGTAGATGTGACCATGATCACCTTTGGGGGACTGTTTTACGATATACGAGATTGGCCGATGATCCAAGCGGAAGGTTGAAGCACGAATAATACGGAAGATTAGTCATGAGTATGGACCGTATGTAACTTCCGGATCGACTCGGATGGTACGATAGGTTGGACGTATGATAGTTCTAATGCTTATAATTTCTCGATTACGACGATACTAAAACACGATAGCCTATCGGTACTACTGTACCTGATTGAGCTGAGTCTGCTCACAGATTGTAGTAGTTTGTTTTTCCTTTCTTTCCCTTCTTTGACATACGAGGCTCTCATGGTGCTTCACACAATCACACCTTTCACTATTTTAGGCCCCTTCTGGTACCTTTCACCTCCATCCTGCTATATCAGTGACCATCATTGCCATTCAATCAGTTTTGCTTAACTGTTTTTCTTGTCTCCCAAAAGTTGACCAGAACAGGAGGTGGTGGCGGTGTAGTTTGTGGTCCTCTTTATGGCGGCTCACGCCGTTATCGAAGTATCAAACATCAGTTGATGTGCTACAACAAAACCAGCCTTAATAACATTACCAACATCAAGACCAAAGGCCGACGAGGCGACATTAATGTGGCAGGATTTTTGTATCGTATTGCTGGATGTCCAAAGATGTTTGCAACAGAGCACACCAATACTAACCTAGCCGTAACTCAAGTAGAAGCGAGGACAGTGGAGAGATGATCGGAGCAGTCCGTCAACTTCTATACGATACATATTGAATAGATTCCTACCCTCTATTTCAGGGCCAAATTGGTGTGTGCAGAATAGAAAACCTGTGGAAGTGCCTGTACTTCATTTTGCCACAAAGGAACCATTTCCATTCACTAATCATTGGCTCCACATCATGTCTGTGTGATGATCAGTTTGCATGATCTGAGAAGTTTGGGTGGTTGATTGGAAGTTTTGGTGGCCTTGATGTGACAAATGAATGAGTGAAAATGTTATCAGGAGGGTGTCACGGACACGGTTGAAAAACACACCACTAAAAGTGCAACGATACGTTTCAATCAAACTACTTCAAGCTTTCTTTCAGTTCGATCCAACGGGAAAAGTACTCGGTACTTCGTGCAGATTGGTGCCAAAGAACAGCCCTGCCCACATCTTTGGATCGTCGCTCGTTCAAGTGTCTCCAAGTGTCTTGAACTGCAGCATCCATATGATCCCAGTTTTGTTTCTCGTCATAGAGTTCTGCCAGGATCCGTCGCCCAGTTGTTGTGGCTTTTAGAAAGTTCGCTTCGTCTGTAGCCAGTGCTACGGCAGCCTCCACAAAGTCCTCGCTGCTCCATGTCACTGCACCTCCAAACGACGACGATGACATAGATTCTTGGCTAGTACCACCGTTATTGTCGATAGTCATCCCCTCCGCTCCCACCGGTGTCGTAACCACAGGTAAACCATATGTCCATGCATCCACAATCTTTCCTTTGATCCCAGCCCCAAACCGTATGGGCGCCAAGACAACGTGTCCCGGTTGAAATATGGAATCCAAATCGGGAGCAAACCCATGTACCTGTATTCCATGTTTCCGGGAAGTCCGAGCCTTAAAGTGTGAGGGACAATATGCTCCATAGATGTGCAATTGCGCGTTGGGTAGTTGTTGACGGATCTTGGGCCAAAGCGTGTCTAACAAGAGGCGGACGGCATCCACATTAGGTGGATGTTTGAAGCCACCACAGAAGACAAAGGATGGTTCTTGGGAAACGACAGAGGATGATATGACTAAGTTCGCATTGTGTGACGAAGGATTTGTGGGAACAAAAAAGGAAGACAGACATAACTTCGACGAAGGAATTTGATAGCGTTCCTCCAATAGGCGTTTCTCGACAGGAGAACAAACCAACGTCAAATCACTTCGTTGAATAGCAGCAAGTTCTCGTAACAAATGATCCTGCTGTACAATGGACGGAACATCACCCATGACAAGTGGCAACACTTGAAAGGGGTCGTGATTCTTGTGTTCTCTCAATTTAATATCCTTGTCCCATTGTTGAACCACTTGTTCACGATACACTCGCAAGGAATGCATGTCTTGCATGTCTAGAACTAACATGGCATTGGGATAATGCCGGCGCACTGCAAACGAATAGGCTTCTTCCATGTAAAAACGGTCAAAGACAACCATGTCCAAAGGATTCTCGTCAGGATGGTAGGGTTGCCCTTGGAGACAAAAAGATTCCATTGCTTGGGCTCGGTTGGGAGGCAAGTGCGACCATGATACTCTGTGATCATCCCATAGGGACTGAATGATGGCATGTAGATTGGCTGCGTTAGGTTGGTGGAGGGGTGGAAGGTCTTGGGAGGTCAAAAAATGCATAGATTGGGACACAGGAGGTGCCCAGCCCTTGACAAGTGATTGCGTTCTTGTTCCTGCTGCAGAAGCAGATGGATCAGGAAAAACATTGGAGAGGAACAATACAGATGATGGAAATGAAGATCGCGGTTGATCGAAGTCTTGATCTCTTGTAGAAACTGGGTGAATTACTTCATTGTCGTGTTGGTGATGATGGAGGGCAGGTGTGGACGTATGAAGCGACCGACAATTTGGTCGCAGTGGCAAGTTTGCCGTCTTGTGGAGAAAAGGACAGATTGATGGTATTAACAATGATACCACTGAAAGTGACCAAGGGGCAGTCCGACAACCACTGGCGGCAGTGTTTGTATACAACATGGAAGGTGACGACAAAGGTTCACGCAGTGGTTTTTGTGTTGTTGTTGCAGCTTTTTGGTTAATAGTTAGTACGTACTAACGTTAGTACGAACCAGTCGATCAGCGTACAACAGTGCATTGGCAGTGCCGCACGACTATTGGTAGCCGAAAACTATCTTAACTTCATTTGCTTTGATTCGATCAACTACACAATGTTTACGAGGAACGAGGGACACCACCCCCAAATTGATTGTGTGGCTGGTACGGGATCGTCTCTCTACATTTCGTGGAGTATTCGTCAGAGTATATGGAACTAAGGATGATTGAAGAAAAAGAATGCAGGATGAAGGTGGAAGGCTTTCCAGGACTTCTATATGTTGCATGTTTACATAAATGCCCAATGGGGGCCTAAAATAGTTTAGAGATGCGAAACAATGAGATGACTTTATGGATTGCAGGTCCTGCGTTCTCAAGTATTCATGCATTCTGCTTTGGAGAAGAAATATCTTGAAACTTACTAGCGGGTGCTCATCTCCTCTTGGTTTTCTCTGCCGATGACTCGGTGATGGTCTTCCTCTACAATGCATATTATTATGGACACGCCCACTAGTGCCCAGTATCCAGCTGAAAACCCAATACTCAAAGAAGAAAAGTGTGGTTCTTTGGAGAAGAAGTCGCCCATTGCTTGTCACAAGTAGTTTGCTATATGATGGTTGTTGGACACAGGCTGTCTTAGGTTTGTATTTGTTTGGTTGTAACAGGAGCTGTATCTGCAGTTTCAGAAAAATACAAAACTTGAGAACACATCACACACTACTCGCTCGTCGTGCTCCCTGTGGCTGGTTCGATGTCGTGGATACAGTTTTCTTGTTTCCTTGTGAGAGATGTTGCTGTTTGAGAGACGGTTGATTCCACGCTGTACCCATCACAGATGTTGGGCTAACCCAAGGCGGCGGCGTACTGTCGCCTTCACCGTAAAAGACCGGTTCGTCTTCTGACTTTTGCTTGCAACAGAATGATCGCACAAGCCTCACATTCTGTTTCACAGCGGTGGTGGGACTGACAAAAAAGTCGCTGTCGTCGAAGTGTCCCTTGCCTTCCTTGTTACAGTCAAAGGTTGCAACAGCTCTCGATGGAATGGGGCTTGTCTTGACTTCATATGCCACCTCTTCCTCTTCACCTTGATGGTCACCCTCTTCTTGACATGGAGCCATGAATGATTGAAACAGTGAAGAGGTTGTCGTCACACTTGACAGACTAGCCGAGGCATCATCGTTCAGCTGCTTGGAAGACAATTGTCGATAGAGCGGAGGGCGAACCATGTCGTCGTCTTCTTCTTCGGATTCTCGAATTGGCGCTGATCCATGCTGATCGTGCTCCCGAGCTGAGAGTTTACGTCGGGGCAATCGAGGAGAGGCATCTTCAATAGGTGCCATGACCAAGTGAGAGGAGGCGGCTTCTCTCATCAAGGCAGGCCTCGGAGTAGTAGGAGACATGATATGGCATTGATCCAACGCACTACCAACAGCCACATCTCTTACCGAGGTGATGGAGGACGTTGCGGTGTCGCAAAAACTGATGCTCTCACTACCGGTTTGAACCGACGAGTCGGACGACGACGCGTCGCGGATGGTGGTCAAGGCAGTTTTTGATCCCACCTGGTGATGATGAGAAAGGCTCTCGGCCTCTTCATCCAGAGTGGAAGGAACCCCAGAGTTTCCCAACAAACTTCCATCACTCATCATCCTTCGATACGGAGCCGACAAGTTGGAAGTTCTCAATGTCACAGACTCTTGGCGTTGAGGTAAGGGAATAGACACATCCACTAGAGTCTGTTGGGCCTGTGTTCTCGTCAAGGCTGGACGAGTGTTGCTGCTACCGGTAGAGGTGGAGGAATTGGTCTTGTTGTTCTTACCAGATGTCTTGGATCGTCGCCGGCGATCCGACATGGTGGCTCGGCGTTGTTTGGAAGTCGTCGACTGAGTAGCATTCCTATGTTTGCGCGTGATGGAATGAGGAGAAAAAGAAGTGGTCGTAGCCTCATGCGAAGAATCCTTGCGAAGAGGAATCTTGGGAGACTCAGTTGTAGCTGTCGGGGAAACCTCGACGCCCAAGAAAGGATGGAAGTCGGGAGATAAACAAGCCGCAGCTGGAGTTGTATGTGCTGGAAGCACTGATGTAGAGCTGTCAGTTGCCGTTGCATTGGTTTTACTTCCACTGTATCGCAGAGTGATGGTAGGTTGATCATGATCCCATCGGGACCCCTGGGCATTTGGAGTTGCAGTCGCAGCAGCAGCTATTGTCGTCGAGGGGGACAACACCTTCTCTTGTGCATCATCGACCAAAGGAAGTCGGGTTGGAAGGAGCAACACATCATCCGTTGGTTCCGCTCGCAAATGACGAGAGGAATCCCCTCTACTTGGAGCACAGTCAGGAGGCAACGGGTGTCTCCAAGCGACTTGTGACGAAGGCGGTTTATCCAGTAGACCGGCGGCGGAATGGCGCATTCTGGATGCTACACGCGGTACTACAGGGGGTTCGTCCCCTTCAACAATTCCACAGTCCGACATGGACAATTGAGGAGCTGAAGTGTGAAACCTCCAATCGGATAACCGGGAAATCACTCTATTCGACCGTCTAGTAGGACTCTCCACAGACGAAATCGATTCGGGATAATGCAGAGAGTCGCCAAATTCACTCATTGTGATTTCGGAAGGGTGACGTTGTACATGGCGCCGATCAGGAGAGTTGCTTGAGGTTGTCGCAGGTGGTGGAGGAGGAACCACACTCTTCTGAAGAATTGGCCGAATCCAGGCCTGCAATCTTGCAACTGCTTCCTCCTGACTCACCTCACCTGCATGGTATGTGAAGTTGTCCCTCTTCTTGCTTTCAGCGCCACTTTCCGATTGACAGTGAAAACTGCTCTGTAAGAGGGCAGCGCCAACGTTGGAAGGAGTCCTCATGGTGGTTGTTGAAAGGAGGAAGGATGGCAACGGTTAGTTGTTTGGGTTGTTTTGCCTTGGTATGTCGTTGTTCTTCTTGGATTGACCCAAAAACCAAACCTGAACCGACGACGTCGTCGTACAACGTACGAAACCAGTTGTTCAACCAAGAGGGCCAAACCGTGGTCGACTCCTTTTAACTAAGGGTTTAGCTTCCTTGCACGTGAAATCCCTTAAATAAAAGGATCCAGGGACGTCATGACACAAATCTTGTGTGCAAGGTCGGACTTCATCCAAGAGCTTCTCTGCTTGATGCCCTCTTCTTGTCGTTTACGAATTTCGCCAGTGAGTTCCTTTCATCGTTTCCACTGGTATGGCATATGCACGTGGTTCTTGGGAGAAGTACCTATGACAGGAAAGGCAATATTATCGTTCACAATGGATATGGCCCCCAATCCTGTTCTATGTATCTTCACTATGCGTTTTGAAGTCGGCTCATTCATTTTGTCGTGTAGGTGATGCCGCCGCCTCGAAGCAACTGCTGCTGCTGCTGCCGCCGCCCAACAACAAACAAGCAAGCTCCCGGTAGCCAGGTACGACGAGTAGAGAGTGCTGCACCTCCCCTGCCCATTTCTAAAAATTTCGGGAAAGAGGAGAGTTCGTACCAAGCTACCTAATACTAGTAGGAAGGTACTACCGGTAGTAGTCACCGGTAGTGTTAGTACCACCAAAAGTAGGAATGTTCTATGGGGCCCATCGTGACGACGACGGATGGGAGAGTCCATTGATACCCATTGCCTCTCATTCATTTCGACTTCGTACCAATACAATCCTCCTCCAAAAACACAGTTTAGTCATGCCAGTACGACGAGTAGGGCTACACAGAAGCAGAGAGAAACGCATTAAGGAACAGCCTACAGCTTGAACAGGACGAGCGACAGGGCGATCAACATCATGCCAGAAATGAAGGCGTATGTTGTCACAGAGTCCTCAGGATCGTAAAAGTGAGCCGTTGGGAGCAATTCTCGGATGCTGATGATGACCATCATTCCAGCAACGATACCAAACAGCACAGCATAGACATCATCCGACACGACATTGGCAAGGACAGCCCACCCGAGGAGGGCAGCAATGATCTCGGAGATTCCTGACATGATAGCCCACAAAAATGCCTTGAGGCGGTTACCATTTGCATAGTAAATGGGAAGAGCGACACAAAGACCCTCCGGGATATTATGAATGGCAATCGCAAAGGCAAGGACCGAACCAACCGATGGATCGTGCAAGGCAGCAACAAACGTTGCCAGACCTTCTGGGAAATTGTGAAGGCCGACAGCTAGGGCCGTGTTCATGCCCATTGATACTAACCGTTGTTTCTCCAACGATGTCCGCTTGTCTTCAGCAGTCATATCCTCAGTGATGCAAGGATCCGTGGGGTCCTCAGTTTTCTTTGCGTCTTTGCTTTCTTTGGGACCATTCTCCTCCAAGGGCAAATTATCCATGAAATCGTCATCATCAATCGAGTCACCCATGTCACTGTACTTGCTCTCTTCTTTGACACTACTGCTCTCATTCAAGACGGCAGCCATCCGTTGAAAATCTTCGAGTTGGTGCACAGGGTCAGAATTGCAACATGGAGGAACCACAGTGACATCAGCCTTCTTTGGAGGTTGGTGTCCATGCCCGTGCGGATGTGCATGCCCATGCCCATGCCCATCATCATTTTCTCCAAGCAAAACGGAAACGACAACATTCAAAACCTGGGGGGGGAGGGGGGAGTTATAAGATCCACTGTCAATTCCAAAAGAAACTCTCAACAGTGCAAGACGATGTGTTGCTCGAAACTTACCATCATGAGCAGAACACCCGCGAAAAAGCACAATGTAGAATAAATGTAGGCCTTGTCATCAGCATGACCAGCACTGAGAAAACTTGTATTCGACTTCTGAACAATCTCGACAAAGGAAATGTAAGTCATCACTCCAGCACTGAAGCCCAGCGAGGCTGCCAGGACTCGCCTAGAGGCAAGCTTCACGATGGAAGGAAAGAAGACAACAGCAGCGCCAAGTCCAGTTGATGCACCTGCCATGCACACTAGCCCCATGGCTACTCCCACATTGTCGTGGGTATCATTGCTGCTTGACATGTTGATAAACTTGTAAACTCAGATGATCTGTTGCTGCAACAAACCCGATTGGAGGATGCTGTACGTGTTGGCACCGACAACGTCACTCTCATCGCCTTTCCAATTCTCGTAGAAGTCCGTACAATTTGTACGGGATCGGCGCTTTCTCCTCTCTTGGGGGACTTTTGCAGACTGGGGAGGTTCGCCGTTCTTCGGGGCGAACAGACATCAACATCATCAACAATCGGCAAATAGAATCTACTACTACCGGTACTACCGGTAGTACTACGAGTACGAGTACCGGTATCATCAGTTCCAAGCTGATTGTTGCAGTACCATGCTGCTGTTGGATTGTGGAGCTGGTGTGGAATTATTACTCTACAACCCCTCTCTAGCTCTCTAGGTTTCCCGTCTTATGGTAATTCAGTAGCTATACAAGGTTCTTATTTTACTGCGATTAAACCAAAACTTAGTAGGCGGATGTACATTGACGTTTCTTTCTTACGCAGCACGGAAACGAGCAAGCTTTCCAAAAAAACTGTATTCTCACTCCCTCTGTTGGTTCAGTGGTATGGGTTCCGTTTTCGACGGAGTAGTCGAGTTGTTTCTGTATCCACCTGCTCATCGTGGTAAGGGACATCCTCCTCGTCAGAGAGTTCATTTGGTACCAGAGCAACTTCCTCCTCTGCAAGTGTAGGAAGACTCCTATGCTCGGGGTTTGTGGATTGTTTCTTCTACTTCTCGGTAAGAATTTTCCGGACCAAGTCAGGGCGGCGGGAAACAATATCGCGGATCTGTGGTGGCATATTTTCCAATATGGAAGGAGGGAGGGGAGAGCTACTTTTCACATCATGATATTCTTGGGAATCGTAACTGTTCGAATAATCGTGCATATTTCGGCTATTTTGTTCAGGGAGATGTTCACCTCCCGGAGGTCGTGGGCCGTGACGAACTTGCGGAGTCGCGACATGTTCCATTTTGGGTGGTTGGGTGGATAGATGGTGATCTCCGGATTGTGAAATCGAACATGAGGGAATGGAGGAAGCGGTTGCAGGGTGCCCCGAAACTGTGGCGAGTTGGGGAAGCTCCATCCCAAAGCGATCCTTCATGATCTGATTCATGCGTTCACCCTGTTCTTGTTCCATAGCGATATTGCTTTCTGTTGGGTGTGAATCCATTTGAGGGGGTTGTGGCGGGGTGGATGCTGAAGCAAATGGAGCAAACTGACTGTAAATATTCTGCTGGTTGTACTCTCGATCATGCATCGCCAGTGCATCAAACTCGTATGAGGTAGATAGGAAATTGATAGGAGCCGTATCATGGGCAAATGAAGTAGTAGTAGGTCTGGGTTTCGGATGGGCCAATGTCAAGTGTTGAATAGTCGTTGCAAGGCGATGGGCGGGAGTATAGGGGAGATGGAGGATGTTGACCAAGCAATCGGTGTTTAATGTGTCAAGCACATCTCCTTGAATTCGGTGTGGTATTAGTAGGGCAAGTGTGGGTGCAAGCTGCTCGGGAGAATCCAGGAGGGCGGAATTCTTGAGGACTTGTGCTATCCATTCCATCGCTTCAGAACAAGTCCAGTTGTACCACTTGGCTTCGTCCAGTAACTGTTCAGACGACAGTTGACTACCACTCCGATACCAGCAACCAGTGCTGTAATCCATAGAGACGTTGGAGGGAATGGCTCTTGCAATGTGGGCCACGGCAACTTTTCTCTCGAGGTACCAATGGACAGAACAGAAAACGCCGTAGGATAGAACAAACACAAGAAGCGAAAGGTGCAATGCATTTTTGCATTGTATACCAGAAGCTTCGGTATCGACGGAGTTCTCTCCATGTGAAGAAAGTAGGAGGAGCATCCATGTAACAAGCATGGATAACCAAGAAGAGGGGACAAGGAGGTGCACTCGCTTGGCTACGGCGACCATAGTGGGGGATCTTTTCCCAGCAAGCCCTTGCTGGAGTTGAACGACACACCTCGAGTGAGAACAAACAGAAGCAATATTGAAAAAGATGATGACATGAAGCCAAGCTGAAAGCAACATCCAGAAATCTTTGACATGTTGATTTGACGTTTCGAAAGCAGGATGCTGAAACAGAGACAAACAAAGGGCCAGCCAAAATCCCAATTGAAACTTCAGTCTTTCTTCTATTCTATCATGTCTCAATGTAACATCTAGCAGTATTGAAGCCGTGACAATAAGCACCAACGTCCATGATGATACTGTAGCAGCTGTTGCTGATGATTCCATGCTATCCACCGTGCTGTGGTTCCAGCTCCAGTCCCTGCACCCATCATGGGGAAGGAACAGAAATAGGGGAATTCTCCTCCCCTTCTATGAAATGGCCTCCTTGGCCATTTGCAGTTCGCAAGCTAGCTTGCTACGAGTACGAGTACGAGTATGAGCACGGGTGGATTGTCATGAGAAGGATGGTTGGAAACAAGGCTCCAACAAAATAATACAATGACCCTCGAGAGTACGAAGAATTTGGTACTTGTGGGTGGCGGCCATGCCCATGTCCAAATTATCAAGGCGTTGCACAAGGCCTCTCGCCCGCCACATTGGAAGGTGACATTGATTGACGTTCAGCCAACGGCAAGCTATAGTGGAATGGTTCCAGGCGTAGTTGCAGGGATATACAATCCTTCTCAAACGCTTCTGCAGTTGCAACCAATGGCTGCATGGGCTGGTATTGAGTTTGTTCCCCAGCGAGTGATGGATATCAATGTAGACCAACAAATGGTTATTGTGCAAGACGACTGCTCGAGTGACAAAGAAAACCCAACAACCAGCATTCCGTATGATCTTGTTTCTATCGATATTGGGTCTACAAGTCGAGGTTTGCAAACAATCCCAGGTGCTAAAGAATTCACTATTCCTACCCGGCCCATTGCAAAATTGGTGGAACGCTTGGAAGCAATCACAAAACACTTGCGGAGCTCTGCGGATATTCAAGGGAACATGTCGGAAGCCAACGATAGCCCTCTTGAACTTGTTGTGGTTGGGGGTGGTATGGCTGGAATTGAACTGGCCATGAGTCTTTGGGGCCGATGGAATCCACTTCTCCACGAGACAAAACCTATTGCTCTAAGACCGCTTCACATCACCATTCTCAATGCAATGGCCGAGATCCTTCCCAGTGAAACTCCAGAGAACCGGAGGGCCATGGTAGAAGCACTGACAGAGCGTGGCATCCGAATCCGGCATCAATGTGAGGTAGTTCGAGTGTCAGAAAACGCCATCCACCTCAAGAACACCGATACTCCTGTGCCTTTTTCGTATTGTGTTTGGGCCTCTGGTGCTGGTCCTCACGATCTTTCCGTGCGCTTGGCTGAACGTGGTGTAGCTGTCTCAACAGCGAAAAATCGAGATCAGGTTAGATGTGAAAGCGTTGCCAAGGCTGGCTGGATCCAAGTGAATGAGTACCTGCAAAGCATATCCCATCCGAATGTGTTTGCCGCCGGGGACTGTTGTACAATTGTGGATATGTCAAATGGTCGCAAAACCCCACCCAAAGCTGGCGTTTATGCTGTTCGTGCTGGTCCCATCCTCTTGCAGAATTTGACGATAAGCTTGGACTATCTATCGTCGGGAGGGAAGGTAGCTGATCTCCCACGAAACTTGCTTGTTCCGTTTATTCCACAGGAAGACTTTCTCAAGCTAGTCATTTGTGGTGATGGGACGGCAATTGGCTTCCGATTCGGCATTCCATTGAAAGGAAAGTGGGTTTTCGAACTGAAAGACACGATTGATCGTGGGTTTATGGCTCTTTTCCAAATGGATCATCTCAAGTCATTAGAGCCCTCGCTCGGCACCAGTTCGTCAACTTGTTTCAAGGTAAAGCAATATGATGATGTGTCTCAGCAGGCACGACCAGATCCCTTACCCCCACTCGAAGCTGCCGCGTTGCTGGATCGAACCGACGATTTGATGAATTTTCAAGTGGCATGGGACGTGATTCGTGACATGAATATCGATATTCCATATCGTCAACAAGTGTTGACGGAATATCACAATTTAAGAAAGAAGCAGATGTACGAGAGCACGAATGGTTTCACGTGCCCACCGCAAGTGTGGAACGAATAGGCAAAGTAGTGCAACAGTTCAAGAAGCTTAGCAGCCAACAAAATCCACATCGAGTTTTCCTATCGTTAAATAAGTCCAAAGAGGGATCCACACAGCTTCAAAGAAGAAGCGATCCCCAAACACCTTCTTGGTGAAGGAAGGTAGTTGGTGGCGCAGCAACTTGCTACGGTTGGTCCACACCAATCGGTATAAATCTTTCCAAAATGAGATGGAAGGAACATAGTACTAGGGAACAAGAACGGAACTGTGCAATAGTAGGTTTCAAGGTCTTGTGACTGTTAATCTGAGTATTGGCATACTGAAGTGTTTAGCATGCTACTAGTATCCTGACGTAATGTTTCTACCATGGGTAACATCATGAATTGCCTTCGCCACATACTCAATGTTCTCAGCGTTCAGCCCTGCAACGCTGATACGACCATTCTTTGTCAAATATATGGCATAATCTGACGTTAGACGATCACACATTTCAGGAGACATACCGGTGTAGGCGAACATTCCAATTTGATTGGTGACATGAGACCAGTCATGAAGACTACCTGCAGCTGCTAGGGCTAGTGCCAATTGTTCACGCATTTTTTGAATCCGAAGAGCCATAGTTTCACATTCTTTGTAGTACTGTCGGGATAGGTGGGGATCGGACAAAACCGTTCGAACAATCGAACTTCCATGCTTTGGAGGCGATGAATACATGGGACGTACCACACCCTTCAACTGGCTCATCACTATGTCTCTTTGAATATTGTCTCTGCAGACGACACTAAGGGTACCGCATCGTTCGCCATAAAGCCCGAAGTTCTTTGCGAATGATTGAGCCAGTAGAACAGGGATCCCTTCATCAACAGCCATGCGTAATGGCTTTGCATCAGCCTCAGCATCCCCAGAGGCAAAGCCTGCAGCAGAATGATAAAGGGTAAATTTCAATGATATTCGGCACGAATACAGTCGTTCCGGTCCAAGTCGCGGTACATACCTTGATAAGCGGAGTCAAAAAATGCAATCAACTTTTTGGTCTTGATCAGTTGCAATATTTGTTCCCATTCCTGTTCACTAGGATCGGATCCGGTGGGATTATGAGCGCAAACATGAAGAAGCACTATAGATCCCTTAGGTGCTTCCTCCAGATCAGCCAACATCCCTTCCATATCAAGGCGGTTTGACGTATGATCGTAGTATCGATAAGGCTTTGTGTCGAGGCCTGCTTTTTGGAAAATAGTCCAATGGTTTCCCCACTTTCAATGCATCACGACAATTGAAATACGGTGAGAGGTGTATCATCTCTTCCAAACCCTGATCATATATACAAAGCATCAAAACGTACCGTTGGAACTGGAATGTATACGGAAGCGTCAGGAAAAAAACGGGCCAAGAATTCCCCACCAACGCGACAAGCACCTGTTCCAGATAATGCCTGTATACCAGCAATGCGGTCGAGGTCAACATCAGCACCATAGGCAAACTTAAGAGCCAGTTGCACAAACTCTTGATCACCTTCAATAGGAAGGTACTCCTTATTTTCTCCTTCCGTCAACAGCTTCTCTTCCGCCTTTCTAACAGATTGCAACACCCAAGGGTCACCTTTATCATCTCGATAAGCGCCCACACATACATTCACTTTGTTTGGTTGTGTAGATTCCCGGAATGCTTGGGAGATTCCAAGAATGGCATCTGGAGGTGCCATTGGAACGTCTGCCCAAGGAAGGTCGGAATCGACCCGATCATCAGTGACATAAGAAGAAACTCTGAAAAACAACAAAACAAGGCAGAGAGTTGATCTCAAAGCGCTCATACTTTTGTTTCCTCCTCAATAGCTAGCGGTGTTCGTTCTATGAGCACATGCACATTCGTCGTCAACACCAAAACGAATCCGGAAATTCCTCGGAACACTTGAAATTCGTCGGAGTAAAACATCCGGGTACTTCGGAATTCTATTGGCGATTGGTGGGTAGCTAGAGCCACTCCAACTGGCACCATTCAGGTCTTGCATGAAGTTGAATTTCTGATAGGCTTTCCGATATTATCACAAAACTACACTTCACTAGAGTAAATAGAACTAAATACTAGTCAGCAGCGTGATCAACCTCTTCGGGTGTCGCAGTTTCGGCGGCTGGAGGGCGTTCACGAGCTCGGTCTAAAGCCTCGCAAAGCAGGTCTGCCAAGGAGTTTGTTCCAGGAAGCATATGAATGTCCTTGGCAATACTCTGTAGGTGCCGTGCTTTCTCACATGGGTTTCCCGCTCGAATTTTGTCCACTGTCATTTTGAGTTCTCGTGCCTCTGTCACGATAGAGAGAGCACTCAATGCCCCTGCTGTCAGTGGTTTCAATCCGTTCATAGCCGTTCGGGCCCAATGTAGTGTGGAGCTATTGCCTGCATTTTGCTTCAGCGTGACTTCCTCCGATTCTTCTTCTTTGTCCATAGCGGCAGGAAGTCTAGCAATACAACCCGCCAAAGTATGAAGAGTGAGAATTCTATCAGCCATCTTGTTGGGCTCGCATCGGTAGTTAACAGCCTCGCTACCAGCATTTACAGCGGTGGCTCCTCCACCAAACAACATGGAAGCTAACAACAGAGGAGGGCCCACGGGAGTCAAAATGGTACATGCAGCAGCTACTCCCAAACCGCCTGCCACGACACCAGTAGCAGAGCTACCAAGGCCAACTTTGTTATGCCGAGAGGTGTTGCCTTCGAGGGCAGCAACCACTCCGTCGATGAAT
The DNA here is from genome assembly GCA_013372465.1 of Nitzschia sp. Nitz4. Taxonomy (NCBI): domain Eukaryota; phylum Bacillariophyta; class Bacillariophyceae; order Bacillariales; family Bacillariaceae; genus Nitzschia; species Nitzschia sp. Nitz4. The sequence continues at coordinate 20,195 of WXVQ01000172.1, forward strand.
TGCATACTGTATGACAACACAAGCAAAGCCCGATCGTAGACTTCCAGCATATAATTGATTTGATTCTGAGTCGCTGAAGTATCATCGCTATGAAGCAAATGTCGGATACCATGCCTAATGGAGAACAAATGGGCACATTCCACACAAATTACAATATTCTGTTTCCAGAAGTCTGGCGCTCGATGAGATTTGCATACAGGAGTTCCACATGCCAAGCAGGGGGACGCAGCCTTTGTTGCCATCCACTGTCCAAATTTAGATCGAACAACCTTGGTCAAGTGATCTGCTCGGAGGCATGTCACACACTGTGTTTCATCAACCTCTTTACCGAACTCAACGGAGAGGTTAACTTTTCGAATAGTCTCCAGACTGTTGTAGGCAACATCCAGTGTCATGGCTTGTGCCAACGCCTCTTCAGTACCCAATTCCACGTTGGTGTCGGGGATTCCATCATCGTTCCTTTCGTCTGGGTCGGCCAACGATTCCGCATCGCCGATTGTCTCCGCGTGCGGAACAGCATCTGAGACCGACGAACCCTTTGAAACCCTATCAGCTTCACACATTTTGTAGCGATAGAAAGTATGTGCTTGATGGATGGACTAACAAAAGCCTTGAGCTGTGACCGTTCGCGACAAGGGAAGACTAGACCCAGTGACCTTGCACCGTGGCAAGGTCACACGATTTTTGTGGGACAACACGCAACCAGTCCTCAAACGACAATTCGACTAACTGGATCACTGAAGAGGAAACGTTTTGAGGGGTGACGTGCGCAAGGTTGAATCGAACAACTACGCCGCTAAGCGTCCCAAGGTTTGAAGCCTTGACCCACCACCAGGCAGGATCATGCACACCGTTTTTAAATTTCGTTTCCTACAACTAGTGATAAAATAGAAAGAGTAGACCTCGAGCTCAAGGCTGTCAACGGCCAAATTGGGTACAGTAGTATACAACTTTATGCTCCTTTCCTCCTTAGAATTAAGCTTTTCCCAAAGAAGCAAGCTTCTTGGCCTCCTCGGCAGCAAGAGCCTTGGCTCGCTTGTCAAGCTTAGCTTGGGTCTTCAATCCCATGATACCACCTCCCCACTTTCGGACAAGCTCGGCGTTCTTGTTGTACTTCTCCATAGCGAGGTCCTTCAACAAGTTCAATTGGGATTCGTCTTCCTTTCCAACGCTGGTCAAAGCAACGCAGGCAGCGGTCTTTTGGTGGACCAAAGCTCCAAGTCGGGCCTTGTCCTTGACGATCATGAAAGGAACGTTCATCTTTCGGCAAAGGGCAGGCAACCAGAGGACAAGCTCAATAGGGTCGACGTCGCAAGCGATGAGGACAAGTTGGGCCTTCTTCTCCTCAACAAGGGTGGTGACGTGCTTCAATCCGAACTTGACAACATCAGGAGCCTTGGAAGAAGTGGCCTCCTTTCCAGCAGCCTTGGCGGCGGCGGCCTCCTTGACTCGCTGCTTCTTGGCAGCAGGAGTCTCAGGTCGGTACTTGTTGAAAAGAGTGAAGACAGTCATGGCCTCGTTCTTTCCAAGAGTCTTGGTGAACTGGTTGACGGCAGGAGGGACCTTCAAACGTTGGCACAAGACAGCACGTTGGCGTTGGATGCGGACGTACTTGGGCCATCGAACGAAACGACTCAAGTCGCGTCCGGAAGGTCGGATATCTCCTCCGATTCCAGTGTTTCGGGGGCGGGCAGGGAACAAAGGATCAGCAGCCTTGGCGACCTTTGGCTTTTCATCCTTCTTGGATGCCTTCTTTCCTCCTTTCTTTGGGGCCATGGTTGATACTTGAGATGCGAAAACTTTACGCGGAAAAACTGTGAGGAGAGAGTAGTGGTGCCAACCAGCGTTTGGTGAAAGCGTTTCAGTAAGTGGTAAGCGTTGGTGCTACTGTACGGTGACAGACAGTGGTTTGGCGGGTGCACGACGGACCATACTATGGGAAGTCTGACAGACGCCAGATATCGTTGGTGTGTCCATGCAATACGTCATCACTCGTACCTAGCAAGTAGTGTGAGTGCTCTCATCATCACTAACATTGCCGCCATCATGACCCATGAAAAGATCAGTGTCAACTATGACACCCCCTCTACTAATACTGCAGTACTGTCTAGAAGTACAAGTAGTAGCCAGAAATCGATTGCAGCTAGAGTAGTAGTGTGCGATTTCAGTGGCAGGCTACCTAGTGGGAACCACTTCTTTCCATTACGCACTTCCAGTGGGCCTAATATTATGTGAACCTTGAGTGTGTGCCCCCTTGCTACAGCATATATACCGGTTCTGTACGATGGAATGTCTTACAGGTGCAGCAGTTCGAGCCGTAGAGACTTGCGTGGTGATGGCTCTGCACTCTTAATCCAAGCACAACCATGAGCTTGTTTTCCGAGGTTGCAACAATACATTATAAAAGTAGTTGCTACAACAGTATCACAGCATTATGTCAAACTACCTACTGGGTAGTGCCTGTTCATTGTTTGCTTACTGCTGTACCGTTCAAGCAGTACTCGTACTTGCTGAATTTATTTTGTGAGCAGGCTTCAAGAGGCCACGGGTCAAATTTGTCGACGTGGGAGGGGAGTTCCGGAGGCAATCCCCAAAATATTTCACCAATCAAATTCTAGGAGCGATCAACCTTTCCCTTGTGACGTACCGAATAGCCGTAGGAAAGGGCGATGTGGTCGTCGTATTGTTCACGTGGAGCGTCTTTCTGGCGAAGGATAATCAATCGCGTGGTCATGGATTGTGACCAAAGCCATCAACTCCCCCCGAACTTGAGGTTGATGGGTTAGCAAGGCCCATGTTTTAGTGTCAATACCTGATGTATGCAACTCCGGGATGTGGTATGATGCTGAGTTTAACGAGGAGTGGATAGAGGGTTCTCTTTTTAAAGATGGCCAGCAGTCGTATCTATGGTTCCCTTTCTTCAAAGCGCCGACCCATTCCGCCCATCGGCGTGTTGATGGGGTGAGCGGTGACAACGCACGAGCGCTACCGCATGCTACGAGAAAAGAGCGTAGGATTTTGGGCGGGATAGAAAAGCGGAAGGGGGGAAGAAGATATTGGCTTCGCATTTGTGCTTGCGTATCTTTGAACTCAGGAAATCTTGCGACCGGCGAGAAACCGACCCAATGTCATATCTAATTCATAAAATCTTGAGGTGTTACTCCCCTAGACATCACACCATGTTGGCCACTTCGAACGCTGCTCGTCAATTCCTCCGAAAGGCTGCCAGCCCTGTTGCTAGCATGGCCGCCCGTGCTGCCAGCACTCAATCTGCTGTTTTCACCCCCAAGGTGGTGAGTTTTTCTAAAGTCTTCGGCATTGCAAGTGACTACTGTTCTCAATTTCCTGACGCCTTCTTTTTCTTAGATCCAAGCCCGCCGTGAGCAATTCGCCAAGCGATCTTTCTCTGCCGCTCCTGAGTCTCGTGATACTTACAATATCGCCCAGAACATCAAGGCTGCTGACGCTTGCTCCCAAGTTGGACTTGACAGCCTCGGTATCACTGGTCCTACCACCATCTACCGCAACTTGACCTACCAAGAGCTCTTCGAGCACGAGAAGGCCAACGATGAGGGTAAGGTCGCCAAGGCCGAGTACGGAGAGACCTTCACCGTCTACACTGGAAAGTACACTGGACGTTCCCCCAAGGATCGATTCATTGTCTACAACGAGGGATCCCAAACTGCTGCCAACATGGATTGGAATGACATCAACCTTCCCACCACCCCTGAGGTTTTTGACACTCTTTACGACCGTGCCATCGCTTACTTCAACACTCGCGAGAGTGTTTACGTTTTCGATTGCTACTGTGGAGCCAACCCCAAGTCTGCCAAGAAGGTCCGATTCGTCCACGAGATGGCATGGCAACAACACTTCGTTTCCAACATGTTCATCCGCCCCAAGACCTCTGCTGAGTTGGAGGATTTCAAGCCCGACTTCACCGTCGTCAACTGCTGCTCTCAAACCGTTGAGGACTTCGCTGACCTCAACTTGCGATCCGAGACTGCTGTTGTCTTCAACGTTGAGAAGCAACGTGCTGTTATCTTCGGAACCTGGTACGGAGGAGAGAACAAGAAGGGTATCTTCTCCTTGATGAACTACTGGCTTCCTCTTTCCGACCCTCCTCAGTTCCCTATGCACTGTTCCGCTAACGTTGGCAAGGACGGAGATGTCGCCCTCTTCTTCGGACTTTCCGGAACCGGAAAGACCACTTTGTCCGCTGACCCTCACCGTGCCTTGATCGGTGATGACGAGCACGGTTGGGACGAGGACGGTGTCTTCAACTTCGAGGGAGGATGCTACGCCAAGACCATCGATTTGAGTGAGGCCACCGAGCCCGATATCTACCGTGCCATCCACACCGACGCTCTTTTGGAGAACGTCGTCCTCAACGAGGATGGAACCCCTGACTACCACGATCTCAGCATCACCCAAAACGGACGTGTCTCCTACCCTATCTTCCACATTCCCGGATACCACGCTGAGCAAATGGCTGGACACCCCAAGAACATCATCTTCCTTTCTTGTGATGCCTTCGGAGTCCTTCCTCCTGTTGCCAAGCTTACCCCTGGACAAGCTATGTACCACTTCTTGAGTGGATACACCGCCAAGGTTGCTGGAACAGAGCGTGGAGTCACCGAGCCTACTGCTACTTTCTCCACTTGCTTCGGAGCTGCTTTCATGACCCTCCACCCTACTGTCTACGCCGACCTTTTGGCCTCTAAGATGGAGCAACATGGAACTCACACTTACCTTGTCAACTCTGGATGGGCTGGTGGCCCATACGGAGAGGGAAAGCGCATGTCTATCAAGACCACCCGAACATGCATTGATGCTATCTTGGATGGATCCATTCAAAATGCTGAGTTCAAGGCCCACCCCGTGTTCGGCTTTGATGTGCCTGTTGCCCTTGACGGTGTTGACTCTAGTGTCCTTGACATCAAGAGCACCTGGGCTCACCCTGAGAACTACGATGCCCAAGCCAAGAAGTTGGCCAACATGTTCATTGAGAACTTCAAGCAATACGAAGGAAAGGGATCTGTTGACTACACTGAGTTCGGACCTCATGTTTAAAGTGGTTTTGTCCTCTCCACAGTTTAACCAAAGTCTAGCAGCATTGTAATACTCTCGCACTACAAACAGAAGTTGTCGCCCAATTAGCAGGATTCAAATTGAAAAATTGGTACACAGACTGGCTTGCATTGTGGAGCGACGTGAAAGTTGGGTTCGGATGAGAGCAAAGAAAAGTGAACGTCCGCAATACAGGGAAACAACATTGAGAAAACTTTAGAAACAGAAAGTCTTAAAGTTACAGAAGATCGAAGTCGTCGAGTTTGTCGTTGTATTTTTGGACCGCCCGTCGGACCTTGGACGTGTCCACCCATGTCACGTAGTCTTCCATTGCCTTTGTTACCAAAAATGCTGGATCGGTTACGACATGGGGTCCAACCCGCACTTGACCTTGTTCGACAAAGGACACTGCGGCTTTCATGGTTTCAGCCATTTTTAGTCGAACCATGATTACGGGAAGACGCCGTCGGCATAGTGTAGATGCTGTTAAATCTTCCGCCTGCTTCAAACTGGTTGCCTGACGTACGAGCCCCAAATCGGAAAGCTTGGTCAAAAGTTGGTCTGTCATGGCCACTCGAAAGGGATCATCGGGCTTCAAAGTTTTTAGTTTGGCAGACAACTTGGTCACCATACCAACTATTCTCGAATAAGCTACATAATCGTCTCTGGACTGGATGTGATATCTCCGAAGAATTTTCGCAACACGAAGGTTGTCCTCCTTTTTCCATGAATACAAGTCAACCTTGCGAAGGAGCTTCTTTTCGTGAAATTTAAGTTCTCTCATCCTCCAATATATTCAAAGTATTCAGAGAGATGGCGTCGTGCAATGGCTCACCAGGAGGATGTGTGAAAGAAAAGTCTCCAGAGTGGGAATGGGCACGTCCACTGAAATTGAGTCAAAACTCAGGTTTCTGTGGAGGATGAATGGTTTCGGAAGCAAGCCCATTATATTGGATCGATGTAGTCGTATTCTATTCGTTCGAACCAGAATTACCTATTTTCACTTTACTAACCTCGCCTCGTAGGCATGGTACCAATGCAGTGACATCAAGGTACACGTTTAAGTCGGTGATTGGTGGATTAGGTTTCTCCGACACGTCCAGTTCGGCCTAGTACATCGTGGAGACGTCTGAATGTATGCATATACTAATATCAATATAAAAGGCTCAATACCGGAGCAAGCAAGTAGTGTCAAAATACATACGGCGAAGGGCTATGATTTTAGCCAGGCCAATTCCAAAACTTCCGCATCGAAACCCCGTCTCGTCGCGAACCAATCAACGTCTCAACGCAATTTTTCTGATCGATTTGCCAACGAAAACTCGAAACACCAACCCAAGTTGGAACTTTCGACACACAACGACCTAAAACAATCGGTGAGGAAATAGAGACGGGATCATTTAGAGGCTTCATTGAGGAATGGGATACTGGAGTGGTGGTGGGGTTTGGTTGCCGTCAAGAAACTTGCAGGGAAGAAAGTGAACTTGCAAGGTGCTTGGTGTCAGATCGGATTTCATGTGTTGGAGAAAGGAGGGCTGAGCTCCATACATCCCGTGGTAGTTTGTTCAACCAGATGTGTTTGGAGTTTGGTGGAGGAGATGTATCCAACCAAGGATTTCGTTTTGAGACAAGCATCACTCTGCATCAGTTTCAGCGGGGATTGAACGCCCATTTCTTTCGTTGGTGTACTTCAATACCCCAGTTACGAATGTTTTGTAGGAACCAAATACTTTCATGCTATCCTGTAACTCTTGTCTCCCAAGCGTTGCATCGTCTTGGGAAACAAGAAAGTTTGAACCCACCCCCTTCAGTGTCGAGCTCCCAGAGTGATAAATTTCCGCTGATGCGTGGGACCTCGCGCGATCAGACGTGCTTTGATGTGCAATGCTGCTCTGACACTTTTTCTCTTGTTCTTTTTCAGCATTCTTGACAATGACTACTGTAGAATCACGAGTGGTGGACCCTGTTACCAGACGATCGTCTGTCAATCCTGTTGAAGTATCTGAGACCCAGATGGTCGAAGACGCCTTGCAGCATGAAGAAGAGGAGAAAATGCTTGAAGATGAAGAGATTGATAGTTGTGAGGGCGAAGACCTTGATGAACATATTCTCAATGCGGCGCTTGTTAAGAGTGTGGTAGATTCGGGAGTACAATCCTCTCAATCGCAGTCTAGTGCTCGGTATGGTCTGAGGAGACGACGTCGCCCGGGTGATGCGGTTGGAGACGTTGAGACGAGTCCAACCCTCAAACCCCAGGTTCCAGCTGAGGCTTCTTCGAGTGGGCGGACAGCGACGATAACAAACGGAAGATTAAGTCTTGTTGGGCCGACTGTAGTAACGACGCTGGGAGATCAACAATCGCAGCAAGCACCAACGGGGGGTGGGGTGATACAGAGTTCGGGTGGCGTTGACACTGGTGGGGGAACAAAAACTAATGTGCCAGTGTCGAAGGAATCGGGGGAGAGGGGATCCGAAACGTCAGGTGAAATGCGGGACCAGTCGACAGTGCAGGTAAAACCTGATCATCAGGTATCAGCAGGATCAGCAGCAAGTCGGTTAGCGAAGCCAGAAGCTGTACCGTTAACTGTCAATGTATTTTCCAAGGCTCAGTCTCGACATCAAAACGCGGCTAGTTCCAGAGAATCCGAAGTTCCGTTGCTTGTACGAGTAGACCAGGCAACTCAGGGTGTTCGAGTGAAAGTGGAGGATACCAAGAGCAATCTCCAGTCGGTCCCACGTCTAAAACCAGAACAAGCACCTGTGGAAAAGAAAGTGACTATATCTGAACCTCCAACATTTCAAAGAAATCGTATCTTTTCTGTCGATCTTGATCGTGAGTACGACTGCTTCTGTTTCTTGCTCTTCTTGGATGTCACTAACATCGACACTTTCTGTTGGATTCAGCCGGAACGTTTGACTTCTCCGATATGGCAGGCGACCCTACTGATATGACACGTGGCGATCCTGATATGCCGGACTTGGTTGGACCTGTTGCACCTGATGATGAGGGAGGTGATGATTTGGCTATTTTCAAGCGCGATCGCGCCTTCTCGTTTGAGTTCTTTAACTTTGCGGGTGACGATTTGCTCCCTGCACCTCCCGCTGCCGCCCCTGCGCCACTACCAGAGCTCCCTGAAGCCCCAGTGAGTGAGGATGTAGTATCGTCGCGACCAAGGGGAGAATCCATTATCTTTGATCCCACTAGTTTCCAAGATGGGGGCATCCATGAGAAGAGTGCCATGCTAGTGACAGCAGCAAAGAAACCTGAGCCGCCGTCCAGTGTCGGTTCTAGCACCGTGAGTAGGCCTGCAGTGCCTGTACCTCACGTGGTTGCCCCACCCCCACCGCCTCCAGCGGCGGCCGCTGTTCCTCGAAGTTATCCCACTCCCGATGTCTCGATGTCGAACGCAGTATCAGGTGGTGGCGTTTCTGCTTCGATTGTTTCAACGAGCATTCTGGATAATGGTCCTGTGGCTACCCTTCCAAGTGGTTTGGCGATGGGAAACAACGCGAATGGAAACACTCCACCCACTTTCCAGATGGAACTGTTGAACAAGGACGGTCGAATCGGCATCTATCTTCCCGAGGACAGACGTGAAAGGATCGCCCGATTCCACGCCAAGCGTAAGATGCGTATCTGGAGAAAGCGCATCAAGTATGATTGTCGCAAAAAGCTGGCAGACAGCCGTCCTCGTATCAAGGGTCGATTTGTGAAGCGATCCGACATGGATGATGAAGTCTAAGAATCCTGTGAAAAAAGTCATTGAATCTTGTAGTAGTCAGTGTAACATAGACGCATAAGCTGTTGTGAGCTGTTGTGAAATATGAGCCTGGTATTGTGTACATGATGGTTGGTTGAGACAGGGAGGAAACACAAAGTGAGCAAGACTTTGTTCCGCCGCCGCCGCCGCCATGACAACAAGGGACAATGTTCGTAGCCGAGTTCGGAAGATTCAGAATCTGCAACGACGAAAGGTCATCCACGGAAGCGAAAGAACAACAATTCTTCAAAGAGAAGCCGGGGTCATTTTGTCGCTAGAGAAGCATCATTGACCTCCTGGCTCCTCTGGATGGATACCTTTTTGTTGGCTTGATGGTTTGTGGACCGTAGACCACAAAGTGCAAAAAGTGCGGCAGGACAAACCACCGCACACAGTACAAGAGTATGTTGACGTTGCCGTCGTTCTGGAACGTTCCTGTCCTCCTATGTTTGCCACAGAATCTGGAATTTTCAAAACAGCCAAAAGCTAGGAGTCAACGTCTGTCTGTGGACCGATCATCAAGCATGGGGCCAGGGGCCGAGGAACGACAACAACGAGTCCATCCGGTCCACAACCTTAGACCTCTGCTTCCACAGTTCCTTTACCATGGCAGCCTGCGTTTGCGTATTCCAATCTGAGGGAACCTCTGGAGTTTCCGGAGCTCTCAAGCTCTCACAGAACTCAGAGGCTGATCCTACTACCTTTGAAGGAACCATCCGCGGATTGACACCAGGACAGAAGCACGGAATCGCCCTTTGCACCTTTGGAGACTTGGGTGGTGGCGGTGTTTCCTGCGGACCCATTTTCAACCCTTTTGGTGAGTACCTGTACCGTGTTGTACTTGTTGGCTTTTGTGTTGGGTATGATTTGGAATGTGTTGGCTCATCTTGTACTTCTTTGTTGTGATTGTTCTCTAGGCAAGACCCACGGGGCTCCTTCGGATGATGCCTCCCTCCGAAAGGTTGGTGATTTGGGAAACGTCGAAGCCGATGAGTCGGGTGTTGCTATTGTCAACTTCCAAGACAAATTGGTCAAGTTGTTCGGTCCTCACTCGGTGATTGGCCGATCATTAGTTATTTGCGCCGGAGAGGACGACACTGGACGAGGTGGCCAAGAATCCTCCCTGGAGAATGGAAACGCTGGACCTAGAATCGCATTCGGCGTTATTGGAATTGCTGCATCTTCTTAGACTATCTCATTAGCGCTTGGATTCTGATTGATTAGTAGTTCTATTCGTTTTACTTTCAAAAAGTCCTACTTCCTCACAGTTTATAACACTTTCTCTTCCATTACATCCCTACCTACCATCCATTCCTTAGTTATATCCTAGGCATTTATGCCACAACCTTGGTGATGATTCCAGTTCCAACTGTCATACCTCCCTCTCGCATGTTGAAGCGCAATCCAGGTTGCATAGCAATAGGCGTGATGAGCTCAACATCTACCGATGTGTTGTCTCCAGGCATAACCATTTCAGTTCCAGCCTTCAAATGCAAGGCTCCAGTAACATCAGCTGTTCGCAAGAAGAACTGAGGGCGGTAGTTGGACATGAAAGGCTTGTGGCGTCCTCCTTCCTCCTTGGTCAAGGCATAGATCTCAGCCTCGAACTTGGTTCCGGTCTGAAGACTTCCAGGCTTGCAAAGAACTTGTCCACGTCGAACGTCTTCACGCTTAAGACTACGCAACAAAGCTCCGATGTTGTCTCCGGCCATACCCTTGTCAAGCAACTTTCGGAACATTTCAACTCCGGTACAGGTGGTCTTAGCGTCCATGTTGAAACCGATGACATCCAAATCATCACCAACGTTGACAATACCTTGCTCGACACGTCCAGTGACGACGGTACCGCGTCCAGCAATGGAGAAGGTATCCTCAATGCTCATCAAGAAGTCCTTGTCCAAGACACGCTCGGGCTCGGGGATGGTCTCGTCGACATTGGCCATCAACTCCAAGACAGCATCCTTACCCAACTCGTCGTTGGTTCCTTCGGCGGCGGCAAGAGCAGATCCTCGGATGATAGGGATTTCATCTCCATCATATCCGTATTGACTGAGCAATTCACGGATTTCCATCTCGACCAACTCCAAAAGCTCCTCGTCGTCGACCAAGTCAACCTTGTTCATGAAGACGACCAAGTTGGGGATACCAACTTGCTTGGCCAACAAGATGTGCTCACGGGTTTGGGGCATAGGTCCATCAGTGGCGGCAACGACCAAGATTCCTCCGTCCATTTGGGCGGCTCCAGTAATCATGTTCTTGACGTAATCGGCGTGACCAGGGCTGTCGAAAGGAGATTCATACATGGGTAAGTTCTTGAAAAACAATCGAAAAGGGACAAAAATGATCGAATGCCAACAAAGGGAACCAACCTAACTCACCAATCAATGTGTCCGTAGTGACGTCCCTCAGTCTCGTACTCAATGTGGGAAGTGTTGATGGTAATCTTACGGGCCTTTTCCTCGGGAGCGCGGTCAATGTCTTCGTATGTCATGGCCTGGGACCATCCCTTCTCACTCAAAACCTTGGTGATGGCTTGGGTAAGGGTAGTCTACAGAAATAAGAAAGTCAAAGAGAGGTCAGATACGAGACTAGCAAAGAGCGGGCATGACAGGGCCAACGGAGATCGGTACCTTTCCGTGATCGACGTGCCCAATGGTACCGATATTCACATGGGGCTTGGTACGGTCGAAGCTCTCAGCGAAGCCACGGGTCACGGTCAATCCATGGCGGTTGCTGAAGCGAGCAGCAGTAGTGGTGGATTTGGAAACCAAGCGAGAGAACATCGTTGCAACTGAAACGTTAGGACAAGAAGGCGTCAAGATGCTGAGTGGTCGTCCGACACGGAAATCTTGAACGGCAGATTCGCGATGGCGAAACTGGACAACCCATCAACAGCCACAAAAAGATACGCGGACGACGGAAAGACAGGATATGCACGCTTTACACGACAGAGGAGCTGGACGTCGGAATTCCGATGGCTAGTAAACATGTACACGGGAATATTGACAATGGGAACTACAGAAACGTCGTTGTTGTACTACTTCATTTCTCAAATTGTTCTCATTACGAGATTGAAACAACATTTCGGGGTCAATAAAATTAGGTCTTATAGAAATCGTCTGGTTAGATTCGAATTACCAGTAGTTCGCGTTCAAAGGCTTCTCCATGATTTGTACCTACGAATAGTAGTATCATATATTCAATTGGAGGTGCCATACATAGAAACCCTAGTTGAGAAACAATTCCCACATTGACAGCGACACACCATGACCCTCTTCTGAGATATGGTAATCCATTCCTGAGAATCTTGAGACAAGGATGATTGTGCAACGGAGACGCATCCCAATCAAACTCACGTTCGCCCGGGTGGTGGTGCTTGTTATCGTTGGTCTTGTGGGGAACATTTTCTTTGGTGAGAGTGACTCAAACCTGACTCTATTGAGGCCAGGAGAAGCTTTCAAAAATGTCACAATTGTCGGCACCGACATTGCATCTCCTACACCTTCGACTCCCCAGTCTCTACCAAAGACTAACAATTCTTCTAACTTCCCGTCCAAACCCACTATCTGGTCTTTTGGGAGGTCCGATCGGTCGGGGGCAGTCATTCAAGACATGCTGATGTGTCACGCCTATGCTTTTCACAGTAATGTCAGATACGGAGGTGCTTGTGTGTATGATTGGACACTACCACAATTCCGGGGCAAACGCAAGCTACACGAAGAGCTATTGCAGGCCATTGGTCTCAAGGATGTGCTACAGTTCCAATGTCCTCCATCAGACGGTATCAAACTCCAAAACCGAAACGCCTACATCCAAAACGATACTGCTATCTTCACATCTGACTATATTCAACACCTTCAAACACTCATTGCTTATCCTACCAAAACCCATGCAAGGCAAATTGCTGTACATATACGAAGGGGCGACATTACACCTTGTCGGCCCCGCACCAGAGGGTATCCGAGGTATCTACCCAACCAACACTTTCTTAGACTGATTGATCGATACAATGCACAAAACAACAGTCGTGTAATCATTTTCTCCGAGTCAGAATCCTTTGAGTCATTTGATGCATTCCGCGCCAGAGGATATGATGTCGTACTCGACGGTGACATTGGGAATGTGTGGAAGGGAATTCTTCAGAGTGATGTTGTCATTTTATCACGGAGCAGTTTCTCGTTGGTCCCAGCAATCATGTCCAAAGGAATGATTGTATTTACACCATTTTGGCATGAACCTTTGGCGCACTGGGATGTTGTGGATGAAGATTTCGTTAATGAAACATTGACCGAATTTCGGCGCCTCAAGGCCACGTGTCCCGTAAAAGACAAGAAGAAAAAGAAAGCAGCTGCGAAATAGTGGCAAGTGCTATCTAGCGAGCGTTCTTGATGTTCAGTGGCGATTCCATTCCGTTTGCTGTACCGATAGAGTTGGGCAAAGTGCTTGCGATGTTACTGATGCCACGGATTGCAGCATTTGTATGGGAATGGTTGCGCAGTGACCTTGCAGGATTTCATGTATCAAGAAGGAGCGTAGTGCTCGCTCTACTAACAGTTCTTTTCTTGCTTTGGACGTCTCTAGAGTTTTCATTGCTGTCTGAGGAATAAAAATCAAGTGACATCACGGATACAGAACGGTGGACTTCGGGTCGTCTGAGTCGTAAACCAATGTTGCGCCGAGACACCGCGGCATTTACACGTTAGAAAGTCCTTGGTGTTGGCACTCCCACCTCCCACCAAGAGTACGGATGACTGGAGAATGTAGGATAGACAATCGCTGGAAATGCTTGTTGGTCACTTTGGTTTGGGCATTTTGTTTCTGTCTATGGTCTTTTCGAGGAAACTTCTTTACCAGTGTCGAGGGACAGGTGAAGTTGCCACTTGTCGCTACGACTAGTGCAGCATTTTCAGACGGTCAACATCCAAACTCAGATAGTCAACAAAGGAATGCTATCTGGTCCCCTGGGAGAAGTGATCGGTCTGGTTCCGCCATTCAAGACATGTTGATGTGTCATGCCTATGCCTTTCAGCAGAACATGACATACGGTGGTGCGTGTGTCCGCGATTGGACGCAAGGAGGCTTCCGTATCGAAAGAAAACGAGCTCACAAGGCATTGATTAAAGCAGTTGGACTTTCAGGAGTGCTAAAATTTCGTTGTCCACCATCAGAGGTCACTAACCTGACTGAACCAAGTATTTACCGTCGAAATGACACTTCCATTCTAACCCCAGAGTACATTGAGTATCTTCAGTCCGTCATCTCATATCCCCCAAAGACTACGAATACGAGACAAATAGCTGTCCATATTCGAAGGGGAGATGTCACCCCATGCTTCAAGCTTGCGGAGAACTTTTCGCGCTACCTTCCAAACCAACACTTCATGAACCTCATTGATCGGTATAACCCAGAAAACAACAGCAAGGTGGTGATTTATTCCGAGACGGAATCATTTGAGTCTTTCGATGATTTCAGGGATCGCGGTTATGATCTCGCTTTGGATGGAGATATTACCGATGTTTGGAAAGGTATGATCCAGAGTGACGTTGTCATTCTGTCGAGAAGCAGTTTCTCGTTGGTTCCTGCCATTCTATCCAAGGGAACTGTTGTATATACGCCGTTTTGGCACAAGCCCTTGGCTCACTGGGACGTCGTTGAGGACTCGTTGGTCAACGAGTCAACCAAGATTCTTGAACGTTTCCGTGCTGACAATTGTCCTCCTAAAAGACTTTAGAGGGGAGTCTTGGCAGCTGCATAGTATTACTAGAATAATAGGATTTTTATGATATTAGTTGAAGATCTCAACCCGAGCTACCTAGACAGCTGGGGGTGATCACTTGCTAGCTTGGATAGTACTGACACACTTTACTCGTAATATAGGTTGTCGCCACACAACATCATCGTTGCTTTCAGGGTCATAAAAGGCCTAAGAAAGTTCCATACTCAAAATGACCAACATATCCAAGAAAAGACTCGGCAACCAACAACAACCATATGGTCCTTGACGTTGTGCTGACACCAAGACTACACTCAATCACAAAACTAAGAGTGGGTTCAATCTTGCAATACCCAACAAATAATACTTTCAACTAGATTTTCCTTCACGGTGGTGGACATGGTCTCAAGCAGTAAAATTGTCATGAACAACCCCTACAAACAACGGAAGAAAGTGGGCGGCCCGGTCAAGCGCGAGGTTTTGATCGGGGGTGCTGTGGCTGCGCTGGTACTTCTTTTATTAATGATCAGCTCTTTTTCCTCTGGGTCGTCCGATCCTTCGAAGACTGCTGGTGACATTTCAAAGGAGGAACACTCAAAACTGCGCAGTGCTGACAAGGTCCCTGAGCACGAGGAGAAACCAACTACGCCAGAGGTTGACCTGAAATCCGAGCCAAAGGTCGAAGACGGCGACAAAGACCCAATTGATACTGATACAGGTACCGAAAAGTTACCAGTCTACAATTTTGGATCAGAAATGTACTTCCACCACTACCACAAAGCTAAATCTGGCACGGTTGTTCGCGATATGCTCATGGCACACGCCTACGCATTTCATCACAACGGGACATATGGTGGATCATGTCGAGACAATGACGTTACTGTTGAAAAACATGAACACTTGCTTGATGCTATCGGATTGAAAGAGGCTCTTCCCTTCCGCTGTCCGCGTGATTTTCCTGGACACTTTCGAAAGGAGACCATCCCTGAAGGAAACTACAAGTCGATGGATACCAGAATTTGGACTCCAGAATATGTACAATATCTTCAATCTCTGGTTCAGTATCCCGAGAAAAAAAACGATGAGTTTGTCATTGTCGTTCACATTCGACGAGGTGATGTCACGCCCTGTCGTCAGAAAAATGAAGGTTACTACCGCTATCTCCCCAATAAGCACTACCAGAAGTTGATTGATATGTACAACAAGCCTGGTGCAACGGTCAGAATTATTTCGGAAGAAGTATCATTTGAGTCTCTGGATGAATTCCGAGATAAGGGATATGAGGTGACAACCGATGATGAGCTATCTGAGATTTGGCGTGCATTCGTTGCTTCCGACGTAGTGATATTGTCAAGGAGTGAGTTCTCTATGGTTCCTGCAGTGGTTTCTCGTGGCCAAGTTGTCTACACGAGGTTTTGGCATCACCCCATCCGGGGATGGGACATTGTCCCCAAACCAATTATGGAGGAGACGGAGTTGGAAACGGAGCGACTACGAGACGAAAAGTGTCAGAGCATCGGAAGGTAGTGAGCATATCTCAAACGGGGCGATCCAACGTCGCTAATGGTCCCTACCGATAGTCTAGGAGGATATTGTGGATATGACAGGACAAGAGTTGTTTTGGAAAGTGGATTGTATACCAAAGAATACGGCCTAGCTAACTTGCTGCTGGCTTCACAGTTGTGGTTGCTTCTGCATCTGGTGGTTGTCTCTAGGTACTATTAGTGTATATTAGGATACCTCATGTGACTGGAATCGGAACCTCACTCAGTCATGTCACCACCATGACACTTCTCTTATGTATCAGTGTCTGACGACATTCCGAGTCGCAGAACTATCCCAGTGTTCGCTCCTCCTCCTTGAGGCGGCGGAGGACTTCTTGCGAGGACGGCGTTTTGCTGCTGCTGCAACTCCTCTCCTCGTGCACCTCAAATCTACAAAGCCCAGGGAAGAGTCTGACGACGTCTCTGTCGTCAAAGCAAACAGTTGCGCTCAATGCGAGATCTAGACGACGATGAGGGGCATATCATTTCAAAGCCTCACAACCATGTAAGTTCTGAAAGAGAAAAATGAGTGTCCTTTACGTTTGACTGTTCATTCCTGACTGGGTCGTGTGCAACACTGCAGGATGTCCTTTGTGGTCGGGGTGGCCTGACCAACCAGCATGCTGGAAACGAGTGGTTTCGCCGTTTGGTGAGGAGTAACCGTGCGCTGTACCGCAGCTGTCCCAAGCATACAAAACTCCTAGTGGCAAAGGCCATTGTTCAGGCTGTCCAGCAACAGGAGCCTCCGGGTAGATTCCTCGAAGTCGCTGACAAAGACGCTGGTACTTGGAGACAAATCAATTACAAGCGGTCCGTGGACAAGACTTCTCAGGCACTTCGAGAAAAGGAACAACAACCTCAGCAACCACAGTCGTCGCCTGTTGACCCTCTCGAGTCCGAGGTTGCGCAATTAGCTGCCCAAGCTGCTGCCAAGAAAGGAAAAAAACAGAGTACGGACTTGTCTGATCTAGCTCAGGCTACTTTGCGTCAGGCTGGATTAGAGGCAAACAATGGAGGGTCGTCCAATCAGCAGCAATCCAACGATCAGCAAGGAAAGCGAAAGGCATCTGGAATGGGAGACTATCCCATGTCAGCATTTTGGGATCAAGGAGGCCAGGGAGGCCCATCTGCTGATTCCAATGAATTTGGGGCTCGCCAGAAACGAAGTCGTACTGATCCTGATGAAGCCGCCCCCTTGCCTACTCTACAGACACGACAGTCTAGTACCTTCTTCCGTTTCTTGAGCAGTTCAGGAATTTTCGGAAGCAGTAACAAGAACGAACAAGGGAATAATTACGTAGACCCTATGCGACAGCAGTCCAGCGGGTTTTTCTCATATGGTGGTGGAAACAACGATATGCGTCAACCTAATCTTCGTCCTAATCCTTCTGATCTCATTTCTATGGAGGCATCGCATTTTGAAGGAGGAAATATTTCCATGGGTGGTGGTAACCAACGACAGTCTCTCAACAACTTTGATCCGTTGCCTGTAAATTCTGTCAGCCAAGGGGGTGGAGGTATTATGCAAGGACAGTTTACTCCAGAAGCTTCCCGTATGAACAACGGTATGCAAGAACAATACTATCCGAACATGGCCATGACCCAGGGACCCCGTGATTCTATGGCGGGTCAACAAATGGGTGATGCTGTGCCGCCTCCGTCTAATCGGTTGACATCACAAGTGTCTGATTGGTTAGGTTCGTTCTGGCCTCTAGGGAGAGATGGCCAAGCAAGACCAAACCCGCAGGATCAGGAGAACTTCCAACCGCCTCCACCGCCAGAAGGAAACTTAGAGAGAAGGGCAAGTTCGTCCATCTTCAATTTGGCCCGGTCGCCGTCGCAGTTTCTGACCAGTCTGAGGTCGGGTGTGTCGTCAATGTTTGGTGGTGACGACTTGACTCCCGTCCCAGTAAATCAAATGAATGGTCGCGTTCCCGAAGCGACGCCGGCGGCACCCATCATTGGAACTGCCACTACCAGCAAGCCTGATTCGCTTCTGGACGACTACGAAGAGACACCCCTAGAAACCCGGTTGCGGAGTGTTACCTCGATCAAGCCCCCACAACAATATGATGTTTAATAAGAAAATCCTTGAGTTATTCGTCCAATCTCCCACCCAGCAGCCCAGTCGTTTCAGCGATGGTTGTGACCAGTAGGTACTGTTGTTACCACAGTTTAAATTGCAGGGAGTTAGCTGCTTGCTGCTACCTCGTACCCTCTGTTGCCGGGCTTCGTAGAAAAATCATTCTGCCGCAGTAGGTACAACGAGTACTGTTATGACCACAGTAATATTCCATGCAGACTTAAAGCTGCACGGATGTTTTCATCACGATTCTTGGTGTCATTTTGATGAAGTTGTCGAACACATCGGTTCGGGTCCATTCGCTTGAGTCACCTGGCTACAACAAAAACTTCCGTTCCAGGAAGTGGACGGAGACACTCAATTAAACGTAAGTCTGACATATGTTGTGGAATGACTCCGGTAACCAAGCGCGAATTGGGTTAAGGAAGTGCGAAACCAGAGCAGGAGGGTTTCACACGACAGGGCGAGCACATGGCACTGGGTGATTGAAGTTCAAGTTCTCCGCTTCTGCTATCCTTACCACGCGGGAGTGAAGCCTGTCGAACTCGCTACCGGTAGTGCGTTTGTCAGCTGTGTTTTACTGAAACTAGAAGATGAACAGGTGGCAGCAGAATGGTAAAATGTCGCCAGCCTCCATGTTTAAACAGAGGGAGCTGCCTGTCCGGTACTCAGACTCCTTTGAACACTGTCGTTGCTTATTCTGAAGGGTGATGGGGCTGTGTAAACTTCGAGACTCCGAGTACAGTACACTTATTTGACAGATGGCAGAAGATTGGAAATGCGTCGCCAACAAGAATTATAGACAGATATACCTGACTGACCGGTACTCAGATACCCAGTGATTCCCTTCATGCATGTGGTGCCCTCCTCCCTCTCTATGTGAAGAAGCCGCTGACAACGGTCGCGCGCGCGGGCTCGTGGTTTCCATTTGGTCATTGGCTTTTGTATTTTTTGCCGAACACTATTTAGACGGTGTTCGTGTCGGGGCTCATCCATAACTACAACTGGTTCTAGATCGCGTTGAAACCTACAAAGTCCAAACACTCCGTGTTCTCCACGAAATGAGCCTCCTCTCGTCAATATTTGTTGACAAACGATCAAGAGGGTATTTTCATCGCCGACGAAGGCTCCTTAAAGCAGGGAAGCCCAACAATTGGAGGTTCCGAAAGTGAAGACACACATTGCTCATCTTTGCTGATATATTGTTGGATCAATCACTTGACATTACTCTCATCAAGCTACCGGTAGTTGGGACAAAGATCGGTCCAGTTGGTTGAAAGAGGACAACAACCATGTCGCGAAAGCCACAGCTAAAATACAAAAAAGCACCTCAAGCGCCAAGACGCTTCAAGAGTTCTTACATGTTTTTCTCCACAGAGAAGCACAAATCCATACGGAGGGATCTAGCAGAAAAAGGAGAGGTTGACAAAGTAAGTAAGAATCAGTACAGTTATCACAAGAAACCGCAGACTCGTTTTACTTGATTCTGTTTCCCCCAGTACTAACGCCACCGCCACTCTAGATGTCCACGACAGATGTTGCCAAAATGGTTTCCCAGGCATGGAAGAATCTCTCAAACGACGAACGGGAAGAGTGGGAAGAGCTGGCCAGAAAAGACAAAGCACGCTATGAAATGGAGAAGGCCATGTACACGGGGCCTTGGAAAGTTCCTGCAAAAAGGAGGTCGCAAAAGGACCCCAATGCTCCGAAACGGCCGATGTCTGCGTTTTTGTCGTTCTCAAATGCTAAGCGGACTGAGGTCAAGGACAGCAATCCAGATATGGGGAATGCTGAGGTATCACGAATATTGGCTCAAATGTGGAAAGATGCTACTGAAGATGAAAAGAAGGAGCACATTGACAAAGAGTTCAAATTGCGGCAAGAATACAAGGTGGCCATAGCTGAATGGAGAAAGACTTCTGAAGACGAGATACAAGCAGCCCGAAAAGAAAGGGAAGACCAGGCAATGAAAGCAGTCTTGGAAGGCCGGCCAGTACCGCGGATGGACTACCAAGATGGAGACCATGCCTATGTGAAGGGCAAGCAGCAGCCAACGTACACTGAATATCCATACGGTTACTCTGAAAATGCCTCTAACGACCGTTCACACTGCTCCAGATTTGAGCCTTCATATGCAAAGATTCCTCCACCAGCCTCGTCCTCTTATTATTTCCCGCCGCAGTATTCATATCCTTTTGGTCACCATAGCGGAGAACATGCCGGTGTTGGTGGCCATCATCAGCACCCGAGTTGGTCTGATGCTACTACCACAACTACGACGACTTCTTGCTCTATGGAAACAAATTCATACTATGGGGATTACGGTGCCATGGCCAAGCCTAGCGGTGGACACCACAACACCACTTCAATTCCTGATTCCAGTGCTCTCCCATTGGTTAATGGCAACTATTCGAGTACTCGTACGTATCCTACTGAATTACTGCTGCAATGGCATGCAACGGCATCTTCTTCGTTGGGCTGCGAACTATTCACCATGACTCACCTACCGTTTCTTGCTTGCAATCTCAGCCGGTGGCACTTACTTCGAACAGTATCATTACCACCCTTCTCAGAGTGATGGAGGATATTACCCCACCAATCCATACATTGGCAGCAGTGGTGGAGAATACACAACATTTGAGCCATCAGGTTATAACCGAGGAGGATCTGCTAGTGCAAATGGCGGGTTCAGTCGATAGAGCAAACACCATCTCTGACGCACCCCAGGAGGATTTTTGTCGCAGCATCGATCTGGTTTCCTCCACCACCAACAACAAATAAATCAATATTTCTGAAAAATGCCTCTGGAGTTTGTATGTACGTATTTATTATTGAGTTTCTCCAGTTTTGTCTTGTAGAAAGGCTACAATTAGGAGTGGGGCTTGCAGTTGTTTCGGATCATAAGCCATTTTTTCACCAGTGAGCAGTGTTGAACAGCAAAAAACGCGCATGATATAGCAATTACATATTGATCTAAACTCTCGCGCTTTCCGCAGAGCTACGAACTATAAACACCTACTCGGAGAAGTTACAAGGAGAAGAAGAAAGGGAACAACAAAGATTGTTGAAGCTGTACCAAACCAAGATTGATTTCGACAATTATTAAGCCCTAATTCTCCCGGATAATTCAAAGTGTCTGCTGGACGTCGGACAGGCGTCGCCATACTACGGGTATATCATCGGCATCAAGCTACCGGTAGAGAGCAAGAACACGAATGTCTTCAACGACAACATTAGCTAATATTGTAACAACAACAGCAGCGCATAGAACTTTCTTCATGGTTTGAGAGTCCAGGTGCCCCAGCCACCACCAGCAGTTGAGATACCATACTACCGGTAGACCTTAGGAGGTGCCCCCTACATCTGGGGGGCGAAAAAATGCATATTTCATAATATGACCCTCACGGGTCATAAT
>WXVQ01000174.1:0-41448 GCA_013372465.1 Nitzschia sp. Nitz4
TACCGGTCTGTACTTGTTTTTCCAACCACAAAATATAGGAGCGAGTATGCAACGGGACTTGCCAGCAATGAATTTGTCACCTGCCCAAGTTGAAGGTGGTGCCTGATACTTTCAATGATTCTCTTGCTGCTGCTGGGACTGGATGATTGTGGTCCTTACAGTCAATACCTCTACTACTTGTCTGTGCTCGATTCTTTGGTGGCTGGAGGGTACGAGTACACAACATTTCGGCTATACGATTGTTGTACTAGTACTTGGTAGTAGTGCCCATAACGTTACAATACCAGGTTCTAGCTAGCAAGTGACTGGTAGTAGTAGTTGTTGTAGTAGGAAGAAGGGGGCTCCTCTTTGTGATTGAGGATGTTTTCGTATCCAAAATAAACATTTCTGGAATGTAATATAGCAGAAGAGGACAGCCAAGTCGATGTATGATGTAGAAGTGGATCGAAATATTGTTCAGTTCATCTAGTCAATAATCCCTGAGAAAGTTCCTCTAGTAATTTGATATTATATTGAGTCCGTTTTTATGGAATAGCCATGCGCCTACACTCCTACTGCTGCTCATTTCCCGACTGCCTACTACCAATTCACCCCTTTCAGTGCAGCAGCAATCCGCTCCGCTGCCACGAGAGCTCCTTCTAGGAATCCTCCAGATTTTGGAGCTGCTTCAGTTCCTCCGAAATATAGTTTTCCCTTCCAATAGTCACGTTGGAATAAGGGGTGACCATAACGAGGATGTCCTCGCAGAGGTTGTTGATCGAGTGTAGTCGCTGTATAGTCTTCAGTAGACCAATCTTGAATGTGGCAAGTAACAGGTCGGGCAGCTTGAGGTCCAAACATAAGAACGAGTTGTTCCAAGGCTTCGTCCTTCAGCTCGTTGCTGTGATTCTTGCGGTAATCCGGAGTCCAGCCACCGAATCCACCCAAAGCAGCCCGAGTTCCTGAGGACGAGCAAAGATCAAATACTTCTGCCAAAACAGCACCCGAATACCCAGCCATACCATTTCCGGATTTCCCTTTTTCACGCCAGAAGGGCTTTTCATATTCAGCAACGAATTTAGCATGCCCAGCCATCCAAGTGGGGGTATCTTGCATCGCTTGCATCAGGGCACCATCCAAAGCTGGGGTAAATGTCACTTTCTCGGCTATTAGTCGGGGTGGCAGACAAAGAGCTACACGTTTGGCATACCAAACCGCAGTATTGGAATGAACTTCCACATGATCGTCTCTGTCGAATATCTGCTTCACTGGGTGAAAGATAAACAGTCGGCCAGAATCCAATGACTTCACAATATTATCCACCAGAGACCCAAATCCGGTATCCACGCGGCAAGCACCTCCGTACCCCGAACTGTCCAAAAAGGACACAGGTGTCTCATCCTTTTCTTGCAAGTAAGTCTGATAACCGTCTTGAAAATGCCCGTGATATTTGAGACCATAGCGGTCCAAAATGGAGGCAATTCTGCGATGACCTTCGGGCCACAGCCAGCATGGACCAAGCTCTACTTGAAAAGACGCCGATGTGAATCCGTTTTCGCTGGAGCCTGGTTTGCTCAGGATTCGCCCACCGAAACGTTGTCGAGCCTCTAATACAACATAGTTGAGACCCTGCTGTTGTGCATGTTGGGCCAAAGCCAATCCACTCAAGCCTCCTCCGACTATGACGAGATCGCGTAGTTCTTTCGACGTCGTTTCACTCATTTGTCCTACAAAGCAAAATGTGATTGCTCCTGCAACCGTCGTATACAGTATTCCAGGAACATCCTCGTCGGTGTCTGTACGTATACCCGTCAATCATTCTGGCCGACTAGATCATCCAGGATTCAGGAATCACTTTTAGTATTGTTCTGTTGTTCAGTCTTCCATAAGATTTTATCTATTAACGTTCGTACTATTCCTCAGAATCATAGCATCCTTCACATGTCTCTCGGACTGCAAACATTGGTTGAAGCGTTCGGGAACTGAACAGTTCTAGGCAAAAACAACTGAACGAACATGGGAATTCAATCCAACAGCAGCATGCCCCTTGTTGATCCCATGGACGATACAACTGAGCCTATGGGCCATCTGGCATGGTCATGTTATCATGGAAGGTGTAAGAATAGTCGTAGTTTGCGTTTTCGTCACAGTGGTTCTTCTTGTAGTATATCGCCGCTTCGTTGAGCTTCTGGATCATAAGACATAGCATGAAAGCTTCCCGCTTAGCATTCTTCTTGGTAAGCTCCCGGTACTTCCCATCTGGTGTTAGTGCAGCTTCATATTTCCAGGCGACATCTGCAGGCGGCAGAGTCAAAAGCGGTGCTCCACATGACAAGAAGTCTTTACGCAGCTTGTACTTTCCAATAAACCATTTCCCAACGAAATATCGCTGACAATAGTGAATCACGTGAGGGTACTCACTTTCAGGGAACTTGTAACATATATCTTCGGCAGGCACGGCATCTACCAGTTTCCACCCCTCTCCACCAGCAAATACATCAGAAACCATGAACGAATGGGCAATAGTGTGACGCATGCCCAGATGCGCTGCCGCGAGGTTGTAGGCAAACATTTCTGCAAATCAAAAGGGATTAGGCAAAATTCCAGTAGGGGGTGGCTAAAAGGAGTCATCACGTACCAGCAAGCAAGAAAGGGTAGTCTGCGTGAACATTTGGAACAATCTCGGCCCACTTGCTAACAATATTGTACATGTCTTTGGATGTTCCCACATACGGGGGGCCCATACCTACATAGTAATCCCAGGCTTCACTGTCTTCCATGGTAATCACAGGGGAATCGCCATGGAAAACATTGGAAGCATTTACTTTCCGTTTCCACTGCAGCCCATACCCATATTGCTGAGAAAACGGGGAACCATGCTCAACTTTGAGTTTGTACCCTTCTTCCAATTTCCATTTCTCAGAAGAATTGGTGAAATCATTTGTGAATGGACGAACAAGAATCTGGTCTGGGTCCAACAAAGCAACAATGGTATCATCATGTTCTGCATGGTTGTCGGGGTACCCGAGCGCTTCTTGAAACCAATGTCTAGTTCCATATGGTTTGTTGAACTACTCGATAGCACCACAAAGGAACGACAGGTGAGAGCGAATGACAACAAATATCTTCGTAACACAGAGACAAAATTGCATCTCCACAAGGTTCTGGTAACACATATCACGTACATATTTGAAATTGCGACCAGGAATGACCTTCGAGAATTCGGGCGTCAGGTGCAAGAAAAACTTGTCGGGAGCCATCGGTTTGATTTCCTTTTCAAACACGTCCAGCAACACTCTTGCGTCTTCAGCGTTACAACCGGAAGCGATGCGGGTTACAGGTCCTTCTTGACCAGAAGAAAGAAGGTGATAAAAGAGAACATAACTCTGCCAATCCTGAAAGGTGGAACAGCCTGTCGAGAAAATGGTGTGGTAGTTCGTCTTCCCTTTTTCAAGAGGAGGGTATTGAGGTAAGGGATACGTCACAGGAGCTTCATCCTCGGCCTCCACTTTTTTGACTTTGGGAACAACAACATTGGGTACCGCTTCGGGCTTCTTCGGAAGATTGGGAAATGGCTTGTTTTCATTGCTGTTGTCGAGGCGCAGAGGCAATGAGTACAATGTGAGGGCGACCAAGCAAGTCAACGACGCCAGGATGAATAGAAGCCATTCAAGCGTGCCAAATCCAGAGCGTGATCGCCTGTCAGTTTTTCTTCTTGATGGTAGCACCATGAAACAATTGTCTGATTGACTTTGACAAGGCCAATAATTTGCTGGATGAAACAAGTGGCACAAGATTGTCGCCAAACATGCAAACGGTCACTGCAATAATGTCTAAGTCATTTGACTCAGACGACTCGGAATATGGACCTCTTGGACACGGGCTAGCCCCAATTTAAGTCGGAAGTAAAATAGTTGGTAAATAATTGATAGGAAAGGTACTTGACATGCGGTCATGACAGGTTCATGCATCTATCTACCCAAAGAAAGTAGAGTACGAGTACCAGCATCCCTGTGATTTGAGGGTAAGTTTGAACCAGCCATTGGTCGTGGTGCACGGGACGAGTCCTCTCGCAAACACTGGCGTGTGGTGGAGTTTGCCTCTTCTACCGTCGTGCAAAGGTAGTCGTTTCGTTCGGCGCGACCGTCGTGACTTTGCGACAAGAAGAGACTCGGAAATTATGTTTCAAGCAGATTAGCATTATTGGACATACTCGACATTGAAAGATATCCGACCTGATAGGTTGCTCAAAACGGTCGAGGCGCTGCCATGCCAAACATTGCAGCCACTTGGGTACCTACGTCGACGTTGCCTGTAGTCTTTGGTTGAAGCTCTGCTTGGGCTTGTTCCATGGCTTCCTTTGTTGGAATACCCTGTGAACGCAGCTGTTTGAACCGCTTGGAAATAGCCTTGTGCAACGAAAGAGCTGGATTGGCCGGAGCAGGTGTCGGGGCTGGTTTTGGTGTGCTAGGTGTAGGTTTGTTAGCCTCACGTTGTCGAGCCAAAAAATTTTGACTCTTCTTGTACGTGGATCTCCAAAGAGTTACCAAGGAAGTCGCTTTGTTGTCGGCATGCCATGGCTTGATCGAATTGGAGTAGTGCACAATATACAGGTCCGAGGCTACCCGAACATCCCAAAACGAAGAAGCCTGGGCCCCGTCTCCTGTTGGACTTGCGGTAATATCCCACATGGCTTGTTGTGCATTGAATCCCACAGGAAGTCGCGCGTCGGGAGGAAAATCTTTGTACCAATTCGAAAAGTACGCATTCAAAAAGCCCGTATCGGAACCGTCAAAGGTAGCTAGCATCTTTGCCTGACGTCTCATTGTATCCCATGTATCTGTGGATGGTCGGACTACCATAACGCCGCTGTTAAAATTGTTGGGAGGAAGCAAATCTGGAGCCGCTGCCACCAAGGACTCCGACTCGGTGTACACTTTATTGAGTTGCATCAATGAGGAAATGTCTTGCAGGACAAGACAATCTGGATCAATGTATACGAGAGTTTCATATTGCTGCAAACTAAAGATGCGGATTTTTGTCCACCCTGGACAATGATTATCTAAGGATCTTGTCCACTTGGCCCTTTTCCCGAGCTTTTCGTCAATAGAATGGGCTGGTGGGAGCCATTCGTCCACAGGCAACAACCGAGTGCACAAGTGAGGGACCAAGTCTTGACAAAGTTTGGTGGAGACGTTGGGAGTTACTAGGACCACGACCTCTGGAGGGTAGGATTGGCTTAGTGAAACTTGTTTCTGCAATCAATCAAAAAGACATAGTTGAGAAATCTACACAATGGGAAACAGAGTTGCCCTATGGTATTCTCATACCTTTAGCGAATAAAGTAGCGTCTGGACACCGGGAAGGAAATCGTCTGAGTGTAAAAGGGTAACGTAAGCGTCAGGACGAGGTGGGAACAGTGCCACAGCTCTGGCATCGATGGCTTGTACAACGTCTTCAGTCATGGTATCATCAAGGAAGTGGAGATGTGTTGAGGTGGTGTCGGTAGTGCTCGACCAGTGCGACTTCAGAAGGATTCATGGTCGAGGAAGTCAAATAAACCTGCCGGCAAAACAACCGAAACCACCACCACTTGATCGGCCAGGCACAATCCCAACTGGCTAGTCTTCAGCCTTTTCATATTAGGTATATTTGCTTGGGACTTCTATTATCTACCAGGATGGTAAGAGTTAGCAGACCAACGAAGAGAAAGACATGGCTGGAACAGAGCAGGTTGCTGCTGGCCGCTGCCCTCTTGGTAGGCCTAATCATGTTCCTGACGAAAGAGGAAGTCGAAGAGTCTGTTGTCCTCCCAGCAAAGTCTACACAGCTGAGAAGCCCAATTAAAGATGAACCACCAGTTCCAGACGGAGACATGCAAGTTGTTTTCTCTACGTCATGCAGCTATTCCCATGATTGGCAAGCATATCTATTCTTCTTTCATGCCTATCTCCACAACCAACCAGGCTATGTCACTCGAATTGTCTCTGGATGCACACCGGATCAAGAAAAAGAACTGTCACAAATCCACAAGGAACGGATATCTATAATGAGTGACCGCTTCCTCCTCCACTTTACTCCGGAGTTTGGAAAGGTCCCCGGAAGAAACTGGCAAACCACCAAGTATTGGAACAAACCCTTTGGTGTGCGCCATTGGTTGGAAAACAAGTTCGGTTACAAGTATGAAGGGAATATCTCCACACCCTATGACAATGACATTGTTGTTTTGGTTGATCCTGATATGCTTTTGCAACGCCCATTTGTCAATGATTTCTCTGGTTTCCCCGATACAATTTGGCACACTTCCCTCCGACAGTCCAATGACCTGTACCACAAGGTATCTCAAGGAAAACCTATTGCCCAAACCTACTCATTTGATAACAAATGGCTCGTGGCTGCGAAAAAGGGCGACCTGACCAAGATTGTCGGTCCCGACTCGTTGGTATTAAACGTGACATCCTTTGATGCAAGGGTCACCTTTTCGGCTGGCCCGCCATACGTCTTGACCGCACGGGATATGTATCGATTGGCGTACCATTGGGCCAAGTTCCTACCAGGGATCCAGGAAAGTTTTGAAGGCATGATGGCGGAGATGTATGGTACGTGTTCGTTGGAGAGGGCCGAGCCTGATCGTTCAGAGGATATGGATGACTCAAACAATTGCACTTTTGTTCTACAGCTTATTGTACAGCGGCAGCTCATCTGAATTTGCGACATCAAATTGCAGCGGGGTTTATGGTTTCCAATGTAGATATTAGCAAGGGGGAAGGGTGGGACTTTTTGGTGGGAGCTCCCGATGATGTATGCAATGTCGAACAGTTTGCTGAGTCTGTGCCACATGTCATCCACTTTTGCCAACGGTATTCTATCGGTGACTACTTTATCAGCAAATACAAGGTTCCCAGCGAGTTCCTCTCCTGTGACCACCAACTCTATGAGCTTCCACCCAAGGATATTTCAGCCACGACCGCTTGGTCTCACTATGGAGACTTGAGCTACAAGAACTGGACTGGACCCCACAGGAAACAGAATGTGGACAGACATACATTCATGGTTTGCTCTATCCTTCCGTCCCTGAATAAGGCAGCAGCCTTCTTCAAAGATCACCATTGCCCCGCCGGGGCCAACTACAATGCCACATGGCATCATTTCCGAGAGAACGAGAAACAAAAGTGTAAGACACAGGTTGGCTGTCCTAAATAACCATTATGATTACTGTTGTAGCTACCTTCTATGTTTAGTATGACTGCATTTTTCTGTATCACTATGTTCTGATCTCGTAACGTCTATTGCTGACTAAAATACCTGTATTTGCAACTCTAGATATCACGATAGTTTGCTGGACCCCACCATCCTTTGCCAAAGAACAGAGGTCAATGCATGGGTGGTGGTGGTGGCCGCCGGTGGTGCGATGTCCAAGACAAGAGGACGGATGAGGTCATCGAGTTTGTTGTCCAACGACAATCGACAGGCTGGCTGCACTGGCGCATGTGACTATTTGAAAAATGTCCGAGTACGACAAACGTGCCAACTCTTTAGCATTGTGACTGCGATAGTCTTTTTGCAGCGGAGCGAGGGACATGGGGAATGACGCTGGCAGAGCAAGGCTCGAGAACGCTGCTCGTAGGGGCAAAGAGCAGGTGAAGCAGTGTAACAACCGCTACGAGTACTGTACTTACTGTTAGATTGCTGTTCAAGTACTCCTGCGACCCTTGCAACAAGTTCCTTTCTCTTCTTGGACTGTGTGATCTGGATCTGCCTCCTTGATCAGTTGCAAGAAATCTAGTTTACCAAGCACGTTGGAGCATTAGCCTTGAAGCAAGTCTTTGCGCTACGTCCATTCCCCGTCCTTTGCAGTATCCTTGGGCTTATCACCACTTTGTAGTAGCCACGGAGCAACCATCGAGAAACAATGGGTTTTCCTCTGCATCGCATTGCGTCCGGTCCAAAACATTATGCTCCCTTTGTTTGTCCGGTGTGCAAAAACTTGGTGGAGTTAGAATGCCTCGTGACCAAGGGCAATCATCCCGTCTGTAGGGAATGTCTCAAGTCGTGGGCCTCCAAGCAGATTGCTCAAGGTCTCAGCTGCACGTGCCCTGCCAGTGGCGATGTCCTGGAAGTTTCTCAGG
The DNA here is from genome assembly GCA_013372465.1 of Nitzschia sp. Nitz4. Lineage (NCBI taxonomy): Eukaryota > Bacillariophyta > Bacillariophyceae > Bacillariales > Bacillariaceae > Nitzschia > Nitzschia sp. Nitz4. Next base: position 8,109 of record WXVQ01000174.1, read on the forward strand.
CAGAAGAAGGAGTCACAACCACTGTGGAGGGGCGCCACTTGCAGGCACTTCCGCTGGAGCAGGCGCAGCCGCTGGCTCATCAGCTTTTGGCTCTGGTGCAGGTCAGGTATGATGTCAATGACAACAATCTAGTTGGGGATTACGGAGATATTGATGACCACCTTTTGGACAACAACGTCACTTCTACAATCGCTCCGCCAATGGGTCATCCGCCGCTGCCTCAACCCAACAATGGAGGCTCCACCCCACAGCCGCAATACACCTACGATGATGGCTCGCGCGTCGGAGCTACCACCCGGGGTGAAGCGACCGGGGCCCACCACGGCCGTACCCTCCCCCTCCATTCCCAACAGCCAGCACAGGTCGATCACCTCGACTTGCAACGTGCCATGGAGCGTTGCGATAAGCTCAAGAAGCAGGCCAATGCCAAATTTAATCGCGGCGATATCGAAGGGGCCCGTCTCCTTTACAGTGAAGGGCTTGCTCTTATTTCGCATTTTCCTGTCGAGAATGATGACGTTCGAGTCATGACGGCTTCCTTGTTCTCCAACCGTGCCGTTACCTTCTTCCGGGAGCGAATTTTGGAACCTAGTATTCAGGATTGTGACCAAAGTCTCGCCCTTGATCCGAAATCAGAAAAGACTTACATTCGGAAATGGAGAGCACTGTCGGCCTTGGGAAACACAGAAGGTGCTATCCAATGCTTGCGTGATGGACTCAACGCCATGCCTGAATCTAGCAAGATCTCCGACGAATTGAGAAGGGCAACAGGTCCTCCTCAGACCCCTTCCTCTACCTCTCACAAGGATGCACACATGGATATGAGTTATTCCATTGCCGAAATGAGTAGGTATGACGATCAGAGTCGAGCACACGAGATGGATTTGTCTGTCGTTGGTGACCCAAGTCCTGCTGTAATGGATCGTGTGGAGCGTCTCAAGAAGCAGGCCAATGCCAAGTTTAACAGGGGTGACATTGAGAATGCCAGGAATTTCTACTCGGATGCCATTGGTTGCTTCCCGCAAAACCACAATCTTTTCAGTCAGGGCGTCAGGTCCGTCGTTGCCGCTCTTTATTCCAACCGAGCAGTCACATACTTTCGCGACAAAATGTACGAGGAGAGTTTGGAAGACTGTGAGAAGGCCATTGAGTTGGACAAACGTGGTGAAAAGCAATACATCCGAAAGGCACGTGCGTTGGTGGGAATGGAACGGCATTCTGAAGCTCTCAAATGCTTGCGAGAAGCATGCGCTCTATTGCCAGCATCGGAGAAGCTTCAAGAGGAACTCCGTAAAGCAATTCAAGAAGCACCAGAGAGACCCGAGTCAACCAGAAGTGGAGGCTTCGAAGCGTTGGCTGCAGCTGATTCGGACTTCAACGCATCTGTCAGTAGTATAAATTTCTTTGTTGCAAACGAAGAACCAGTTGGCCGAGCAGGTGTTGCGGCTCAAGCACCAGTTGCAGACTATGCCGAGGAGCTCGAGCTTGCCGATAAGTTGAAAAGGAATGCCAATGCTAAATTCAATCGCGGTGATATTGCAGGGGCCCGTCTTATTTATACCGAGGCTTTGGCATGTTTGCCCAATGACCGAGACCATGAGGAAGTTAGGGCTTGCCTGGCCTCATTGTATGCCAACAGAGCTGTCACTTATTTCCGGGAAAAAGAATTTCGTCAGAGTACTTGGGATTGTGACAAAGCTCTTGAGCTAGAACCGAGGTCTGAGAAACCCTACATCCGAAAGGCGCGTGCACTGACGGAACTCCGAAGCTTCAAGGAAGCTATCGCCTGTCTCGAAGTGGGTTTGAGGGAAGTGGGATCGTCTGCGAGATTGCAAGAGGAGTTAGACAAAGCACACGAGCTGCTGGCTGAAGCCGAGCAAAGTGCTCCAAATGGCGATAAGGGTGAAGGAAGCTCTAAGGACTTCCAGGTGTCCAGCAGTTCCTTCGACTTCAACGCCAATGCGTCGGCAGTGAGCGGCACATACTTTGTCAGTCCTACGGCTTCCAGTAGACCTGCCCTCGATTCTGTGGCAGAAGGAGCTACTGAAGATTTTTCTTTGCCCTACAGCGACAGGAACGAAGACCTCGAGAAGGCGGAGAAGCTGAAGAAACAAGCCAATGCCAAGTTAAACAAGGAGGATGTCGCTGGAGCCCGCGTTTTGTATGGAGAAGGCATTGCCTGCCTACCTGCCGGCGGCCCAAATAGCACTGAAGGGCGTGAGCTCGCAGCGGGGTTATACGCCAACAGAGCTGTTACATTCTTCCGAGAGAAGAAGTTTGCTGCTACCGTGGCCGATTGCGACAAATCGCTTGAGTTTGATCCAAGACATGAAAAGTCGTACATTCGTAAGTGGAGAGCTCTAATGGCACTTGGAAACTTTGATGATGCCTTTAAATGCTTGGAAGGTGCCTTGCAAGAACTTCCCGATTCCGAAAGATTGAACGAGGAGTTTGGCAACGCGAAAGAACAACGGGACCTCCTCGCTACGGTGAAGGTGCTTCTGGACAAAGGCGAGTATCAGGAAGCCCGGGACACTCTTAAGCCAGTCGTAAAGAACTCAGACAATGTGAGTCTTTGGCTTGTGGCGGCTCAAGTTGATGCTTGCCTTGGCTTCACAGAGTCCGCGCTGGAGCGTGTAAACAAGGTCCTTTCCTTTAATCCCAAACACGCCGAGGCTCTTCGTATTCGGGGGTACGCCATGTTTTTGTCAGGTGAAATGGACCACGGTATCAATCTCTTGAAAGAAGCATTGGAGACAGACATCGAGAATGAGAATAGAGCTGTGTCGCGGCAACTGGAAGACTGCGAGCGCATCCTTGCATCGTTTGGAAAGGGACAAGCTCGAGTCAAACGTGGACGATACAAGGAGGCTGTGGATTTGTTTACAAGCGCTGTGGAAGATGTCAATGAAATTCCCCCTGACTCTCCATTGTATGGTCTATTGCTGACAGAAAGGGCAGAGGCGAACCTACTTTCGCATAAATATGAGGATGCCTTGCAAGACTGCTTGGAAGCAATCCGATTGAAAAATGACAACACTACTGCTTGGACTGTCAAGGTTGAGGTGTATTTTGCTTTAGGGCGATTGCAGGAGGCCCGGGATGAGTTGGCAGAAGTACGTCAAACTTGGGGAGCCGGGAATGATACAATAGAGGATGCCTTCAAGAAGACCGACTTTGAGTTGCGTTTGAAGAAGGCCGACGATGATCTTTATCGCATCGCTGCCTCGGTGGACTCAGGTATTGTTCCAGAGCCTAGGGAAGGAGAGCCCCTTCACATGAACAGGGATCCAAGAGGAAATGTGAGATCAAGTTCTACACAGCGCCAGGCTGGCCGTCCTTCACCAAGAGGGTCAGAAAAGAAAGGATCCGTTCGCGGCGGCAGTCGTCGTTCTAGGAAGTGAAATGGGTATTTACATTAGACCTCGATTCTTGGGTTTGAAGAATGGCGCCCCTACGTGAACCCCCTCATTCAAGAATTTGATTTTCCACATGTTGCTGCCCCCTCCTCCTGGAAGCAAGTTCCTGCTTCTAGTTTCAAGCATCATGTTTTCTCTACTTTTGCCCCCTCCCCAACGTACCCTAAGTGTAATATGTGTTTACCAACTGTATGGGTCATCAAAGAAGTTGTAGGTTTCACTGAAGTTTGCAGTTTGGTTGCAATAATTCCTTTTGTAATACCTTGCAGCATCATTGACGGACGAGATGAGCCCACACAGCATGAAGGCCTGCCTTTTCCGTTCGAGAGCCGTAATGTTCTTTGTTTCCATATCATGGGTGGCTCCCCTGTCAGGAGGAGGCCTTACCCAGTGATCGTATATCAGATGTGCATCTCTCGGCGGCATCGTTAGCAGAGGGGTTTCACAAGAAATATATTGTTTTTTCAGTCGGTCTGTGTCAACAAGAAGGAAATGAGTGCAATCAAGAACAGTGTCAGTAACCGCTTCAAGAGAGCCGCTTACATTTGCTAAAGAAGAACTTTCCGAGCAAATACCTGCCGCAGTAGTGCAATACAATGGGTAGTCGATTGTTTCTCGCCCAAGCTTGAGCATTGCATACTTGATCATCAGGAAGTTCATCCACAAAGGTCCAACCTTCCCGGAGGTAGTCTCTCGACTGTAGAACATCCGACACTGCAATCGTTTTGACCAAGGTGTGCTTCAGACCAAGGCGAACGGCTGCAATAATCAATCCGTACATTTCTGCAAACAATTTGGGATACTCCTCGTATACTCGTGGAACGTAGTCTTTCCACAAATTCACCATGCTCCACATGTCCCGCACTGTGCTGAGATACGGCGGACCGCTGTTCCAGTGTGCCTCTGCCTCTCGTTTTTCAAAGGGTGGGAACTCACGCCCTTGAGTAATATACGTTGCATTGAACTTTTGCCATTCAGAGTTGAGATAGCCATCCAATTGAGCCATTGGTGTTCCATGTTGCACCCGTTTGACCCCATTCGGAGGGTAAAGAGCTCCCTCAAGTTTCTTGCTCGCATAGATCGCGTCTTGGTCCGAAAAATCATGCGTAAGAGGTCGCAACAAAATCATATCAGGGTCTAGAAGCATGATCACCGAATCCTGAATCTTTTGCGAAACACCAGTTGTATTCATGTGCAGTACATCTCGCATCCACATGTAGACACTGCTGGGTTTGTTGTAGTACTTGTACTGCTTTCCCTTGAATACACCACCGAACCCAAATTCTGGTGTGAAGAATATATGAAACCTATCAGACATCGGTTGGATAAAATCTTTATGGTATTTTGTCAAGGCCAATTGATCGTCATCAGAACATCCCGAGACTAGCCGCGTGATGTTTCCGGGCTGCTGGATTTTCATGGCATGGTAAAAGAAAACAAAGCTTTGCCAATGTTGTTGAGGATGACAGCCTGTCGAGAACAACATGTAATAGTCTACTTGAGTTTTGTTTGGTTGGTTACCTGCGTCTTGGGTCGTAGGGTCCACAAACTGTGACAAGTCCATAGCCATGCCATCTGCACGATGGTTGGCTATCGAAGACAATGCGGTTCTTGTATCCACCCGAACCACAGAAATGAAGGATACCAATACCAAGCCAAACATTAGGAACAATAACTTCTCTGCTGAACTATGGCCCCTTCGAGAGGCATGGCTCGAGCGACGCATTGTGCTTTCGCTTTTTGCACCCTACAGAATGATGTTGGTGGCAGCAGTTTTTCGGTGCATGCGGCGTTGGTTCAGGGATCCAGAATCGGGACCTAGCCAAGGTGTTGTTTCGACCAGATCGAATGCTTTGGTGTCAACACTGCTGCTGTGATCTCCTTGCATCTCGCTGCTGCCCATGATAGTAAGCACGCAGCAGCAGCAGCAGGTAAACCCCATTATGCACTCGGATAGTACAGCAGTAGTCACAACATGGTGGACTTCTTAAGAATCAATAACTTGCAAAGAATGATGTGGCCAGCGAGAAACAGTTTGTCTTGTGCGCTAATAACAAAAGCGGACCGAGCGCTGCATTCGAAACTTTCCTCATCATTGGCGATCGGCAACCCAGCAAGCCTTTCTAAAGAGGAGTGGTAATGAGGAGAAGGCCTACAAAGGTTACTCTTGGACTCTATCGTAAGTATGCAGTCCTTGCCAACCATTGAAAATGCAAAAAGCAACAACAAGAAGGGCATGTGATAGTCAATATGGACGACTTAATGTTTTATCTGTTGTACATACTAGGTTATAGTACCACTCTTCTTTCACAACAAGCATTAACTCTTGCCTGCCCCCTGTCGTCAGTCGGTCGTCAGTTGTTAGCTACTCGTCCTACGGCACTTCTACGGCGAAGGTCGAATACCATATTGAAGCGTTAAACAAAGAAGAGGTTGGGCCACCTTACATACGCCAAGAGTGGCGAGAAGAGCAGCAGCAGCAGCATCGCTCCGCCCGAACGAAAAAAGATTCAGCGAATCTGGGAGGAATCTAAGATTTGGGTCTTTGGAGATTCACCGGGAAATGCTCTCTGGGCAGCGGTTGCCCTCCGACCTCCACCCATCGCGTGGTTGCCGCCCCGTGAAACCAACCCAGACTTGATGTACTGCAAGAGAGTTCAAGACATTGTAGTCTTTAGCATTCGATTTCCTATCCTTTGTTGAACCAATTGTTCACTTCGTGTTGAATCCAAACCGGTCTGTAGTAGAGTGAAGAGAGACTGGCGGACGTGCAAGACAACAGTTGGTAGTCACTTTTTTTGCTCGGAGTGAAGCCATTGGTAAGTCCGATTTTGCTTGACAAGAGATGTTGCATGTACAAATCAACCAGAGAGAAGTGGCACCAGGATGATTTGTGGCTTTATTGTTGGAACAGCAGCTGGGACGTTGTCATGCTGCGACCATCGTGGCACCCCAACGATCAATCGGCAAAAAAAATTGTTCCAAGTGCGGCAGGACTCATTGGACTGCGAAATGCCGGGGGGTTCTTCGCATTCCGTCGTCGTACGGCAATAATCTCGTGCTACTCGTACGTTGAGGGTTCAGGATTCTGGTGCTTCTGGTGCTTTGTGGGCTGCCGGCAGCGATTAATCTCGTCACCGTTGCCGATCTCTCTCTTCTCACGCCAAGTGAGCTGGTTGTTACCCCTTTGTATCTCTGATCCCAATACACTAACTCCATCGTTGTTTTTGCTTCGCTGGGAACTCTTTCTGGAATGGCCAATATCCTTGTATCACATCAGCATCTGTCAACCTTTCGCTCCACTCGAGTTCCTCACGAATCACGTCCACCGTCTCTGAGGCGTCAGACTCGAGGAGAAATGAGTAATGAACAACAAAGCAATATGCACCAGGCCTCCGGTAGTCCGTACAACACGCAAGGCGGTCAGGCGAACGATGCCCAAAAGTCCGCCATTGGAAACAGTGTCGTTAAAGACTTGATGCGAGTTTACGAACAACTGACCCAGTCCAGCACCCCACAGGATGCTGCTGCAGCACAATCATCCCATGACCCCATGTCTGGGATGGAGTTGCACGCGCAGGAAACCAATTATCCTCCAGTTCAACATGGAATCCCTGTTGCCTTTCAGCAGTATCAGCCTGCGCATCCTACTCAGTTTCAGGGTGTGACACAGCACTTCTATCCGGACCAGACATATCCTCCTGGTTACGGAGCTCCCCAGACTGACCCTCAGGGTTTTGACGACAACGAGTCAGAAGAGCAAAGCTCGTCCACCGGGCGTTCTCGGCGCAAACGTCGAGGCTCCGAAACTTCATCCAACAATCGCGCACAAAAGGGGGGACGGAAGAAGGGAAAAGTCACCGATGGTCGATGGGCCAAGCGATTTACATGGCCGGAAGATTTGCATCGTGATTTCGTTTCCGCTATTTTCGATGTCGGGCTCAAGCACTCGTCCCCATCCACCATCTTGGAACACATGCCCAAGAACGATCAAATTACAACCGAGCGCATCAAGAGCCATCTACAGAAGTACCGGCTTCATCGAGTCAAGTCAAAAAAGGAGTTTGTGTCTTCCTATGAACTTTCTCTTCAGAATTTCCAGAAGCAAGGTGTCAGCGGAGTCAAGAGTTTGTCTGGTGCCACAACAGCAGCCCACCTTACTTTTTCTAGCCTGAACGAAGGGGCTGCGGCAGCCCCTGGCAAGTCCACTGGGTCAGAAAAGGAACCTTCCCTGCCACAGAGAGATGTGGTCGCTAGTAACGCCAATGCCAAGAAGGAGAGTACAGAGGCTTTGATGTTGCCGCAATTGACGCAAGCCGAGAAGAGTTCTCCTATTGGCAATGCAATGGGTTATCTTATGGGGTTGTTTTTCTCGTTGAAGCAAGAGCTGATGAAACAACGAGCCATGGAAGCTGCGGAGAATAAGAGAAGGAATGCCCCTGTGCAAGATGTATATGATTCCTTTGTCACTGGCAACGTCCCAGAAACTGCCGCTGCTGTTGGAGACGCGGCAGATGGACACAAGGAGGAGTCCCAGTCGGTCAGAACTAACATTGAAGAGAGCACAATGATGCGACGAGAGATGCAGTCGCAAATGGCTTTGCAAACAAAGATGCGTGCTCTGAAGCAACAAGAGTTGAATAAATACAACAATCTTGGTGGCCAAGAAAAGTCCATCGAAGAAGGAGATCTGGCAGGAATCCATGACGAAGAGAAGGCCAGCGAATTAGCTGCAAGCCAAGGACAAGGGGCTGGGGAAACCGCAAGTAACGATGGGCCATCCCACGACCGAAAGAGGTCTCGGGGTATTTCTATTGGGGCCGCGGACGAGTTCTGGAACTCCGACGTTGTGGACGAACAACTTTTCGATTTCTTGATGAACAACTAAACTGCTACAATGCCCTCCCAACAAAAAGACACTAGATACCCATGTTAATTGTACTCTAGTATCTGTAGTCATATATCTATTTCAAATATTAAAGTCAGTTGCAATCAAGCAGCCGTGGCTGACACCGGATGTTGCCTTTGTCTGGTGGCTGTGGGTATCCTTCGTAACCAAGGCTTCTTCGAAAGATTAAACTCGCTCTCTAGGTCAAGCTCACCAAGTTGGTAACAAATAGTAGACATGTTGGGTCTTTCATGGACCTTCGGGGACCAAGCCTTTTGCACTATAGCCTCAATAGTCGGGTGGAATCCGGCAGGGAACTGGGGCCTCTCATGGTGTCGGAAAACAAGCACTTCCTGTTCTCGCTTACTGAGATATGGATAGGGCATTTGCAAGGAGAATATTTCATAGAGAATAAGGGCGAAGCTGTAGACATCGGCCTTTTGGTTGTAGGGCAGACTCAAGCCACATTCTGGACTCATGTACCTTCTCGTGCCAATCAATGGTGTAAGACTGAAGAGCTGGTTCTCTCCAATTGGACCATCCGGGAGGATCCGAGAAATATCAAAGTCAAAAATTTTGAGATTGCCCATTTGAAATCCAATATTTGATGGCTTCAAGTCTCGGTGTACAATTCTATGTTCATGTAGATAGGCGACTCCCTGGGCAAGAGCTCTCCCTACGTCAGCCCTTTCTTGATCCAGGTGCAAACGTCGGGGACCGCGCTTTCGCAATATGTACCGCATCGCGGTGGATTGACGACGCCATTCTTCCAACCTATCTGTCAACATTTTATCAAGCTTGTCCATGACGATGAAGTATGCATCTGCTCGCCCTGAACTATACGCGAATACTCCTTTGTGTGACCTTGCCTTGAGTTTAACGATATTCGGATGATTCAACTTCGACAAGATCGAAGTCTCTGTTGCTAGTCCAGCAGCACAAGCCGAAAACATGTGCACATCCTCCACCATTGTAACTCGGAGGACTTTGACCACGTAGTCATTTGGGTCGCCAAACTCTCTCATTTTGGCGGATGTAATTGCATATACGTCAGAAAAGGACCCTTGGCCAAGAAGATCTCCCAACACGATATCAGAATGATGGAGTTCAAGAGGTTTCGTCAAGGTTGATGAGTCTGTAAGGCGCTTCAATTCTTCCGACTGATCAAGTCGATGAATTGTCTTGGAGGCATGCGCCACAACATGTAGAGCTTCAGCGAGTGTGACACCGGGTTCCAGACTCACCTCAGGACGTTGGATCCCCACAAAAGCAGTTGTAGTGTCATCTAAATCAGTATGTGGTTTCTTTCGACATTTTATTTCGGGTGGGTTGGGATGATCAAGCAAGCAGCTTCCGCGGCTTGCACTACTGTCTGTTTCTGCGTTTACCATTCGTGCCAGTTCTTTTTGTGAACCCGTGTCGTGCAGAACAAGAGATTCGAAAAGAGTGCCACGACCATCATCATCATCAAGGAACGCGAGAAGGGTGACTGCAGTAGTACTACTACTCGTCACGTAGTAGCTTCGAACCTTTTCGCTGTCATGCTTCAAGGACGCATATTAACAAGTCGTGACCTTGGCCTTCTCATTATTGTTGCCGGTTGCCGGTGGTGTCGGTATGTGTACAGTACTAGTACTAGTAGCTGATGATTGATGATGCTGTGGCAATGTGTTAGGAGGCCCCACCGGTATTGCTATTATCATCATGCAACAAGCTACTAGTACTAGCTAGCAGCATCGACGTCCTCCCAAGTAGAACAAGGTCCTAAAGGTTGTTGACACCAACGTTCTCATCTTGCATTCCCTCCGATTGAAACATGAATAGTCAAATAGGCCAAAATACAACTAAGGAAGCACCACTAGCTAGAGAGAAACAGTGCTTCCACATAAATTTGGAACGCCCAATAGTTTAGTTGCTAGTAGCTTCTATTGTTGATGACCGCTGGTGTGAGGAAGAGCGTGAGGCTCCTGTTGGGGCGTCTTTGATTCTACGAAGAAGGGTTTTTAGTTGGTGAGCTCCTCATTTGAAGACTCAAGTAGTAGTAGACTGACCCACCAGAGTATTGTTGATACTTTGGCGGCATGCGCAGTACAGTGAAACAGAAAATAGAACGTTCTTGGGCACGCGTCTGGAATGCGTCCGCAAGAGAACGTCCAGCCTCCCTCCGACATGGGTTTGCTAGACCACCACCCAACGAGCAAAAGAACTGAAAGAAGTGGGGCACCAATACTTGCTGTTCGTCATATCTCACAACATTTGAATCGCAAGGCCAGTGACTCGAAGTATCACTCAATTTTGCACAAAGATGGCAGATAAAGAACAGAGTTCCGAACCTCCCTTCGCCAACTCTTCTGGTGATGGGGAAATTCCTTCCTTCAACGGCGATGAAAAGGCCAAGGCCAGCGACTTTGCAAATTACTTTTGCTCCTATGCTCAGCTGTACCACCAAAAGCAGATGTTGGCTGACCACAACCGTATGGCTGCCTACCATGCTGCCATCCTTGGAAACTCTGATGTGTTCAAGGACAAGGTGGTGATGGATATCGGAACTGGGTCAGGTATTCTCGCAGTCTGGGCGGCCCAGGCTGGGGCCCGCAAGGTATATGCCAGTAAGTTCTCACAACAACACAAACCAAACTCATTAACAAACGTGACCTCATACCATGTTTTCTGCTGTTGAGCAGTTGAGTACACTGATATGGCTCACCACGCCAGGAAGGTGATGGAGGCCAATGGTGTCGATCACATTGTGACTGTCATTCAGGGTGCCGTAGAAGAGATCAAGCTTCCCATTGAGGAAGATAGCTTGGAATGTGATGACCCTGAACATCCTGACCGTGTTGTAGACATTTTCATCAGCGAGTGGATGGGCTACTTTTTGCTTCGAGAGTCCATGATGGATTCCGTGATTCGCGCACGAGATAAATTCCTCAAGCCAGCCACTGGATTGATGTTCCCCTCGCACACCACTATGTACGTTGCACCAGTTGAAGACGATGAAGAGCGAAGGGCTGGACTTGGTGAGTACGCCGCTACCATGTCCGACTGGACCGACTTTCAAGAAACCACCAAGCAAGTGTACGGGGTCGATATGGAGATTTTGAAGAAAGATTTCGACCGTGAACAAAAGGAGTACTTTTTGTGGAGCAGCCGCTGGCGTGAGCTTCCCGAGGATGCCGTGCTGGCAGAGCCCAAGGCAGTCAAATATTTGGATATGATGACATGTACCATCGAGGATTCTAAAGGCATCGAGTTGTCTGAACCCGATTGCTCCTTCGATTTTGAAGTTGATGGTACTCGGAACCAAGGTCCGGTTTCCGGATTTGCTGGATGGTTCACTGCCGACTTCAAGTCCAGGACTGATGAAGCAGGAGAGAGTGCTCCGAAACTTCCTAACCCAGCGTTCCTCTCCACTGGGCCAGAGAATGGGTACACGCATTGGGGACAGCAAGTGTTTTATTTCCATTCCGGAATCCCACTTCTTACTGGGGAAACCACCCGAATCTATGGTAACCTCGAAATGTTCCGAACAAAGGAAAATGCAAGATTGTACAACTGCAAGATTAATTTCACTGCGGAACGAAGAAAGACTGGGGATAGCGAAGGGCGAGTTCTCAACAAGAGTGTTCTCAACGAGCAGTTGTACCAAATCCCTTAAGCAAAAAATTGGATCTTTGGATCAATGTCTAGCAACCGTACCGAAGAATAGTATCTGTGTCAAACTCTTAAATTTTCATACTACCCACCCGTCGCTAGTGTGCGCCGTTGAAGCTACGAAATCGTGGTATCTTGGTAGCAAACAATAGTCACACAGCGCAACATTCTTGATTATTTTAATATAGACTTATTTCTGCCGAAACTAATCAATCGAGTGAGGCGTCGTTTTGCATCCTCGACAGCCTCTTCAACACCAGACGTTGCCAAATTATTGACCGTTTGAGCTCTTTGATTCTTGATCTTGAGTGTTGCTCGAACCATGTCAGCAACTTCTCGTCCGGATATACCAGCATCTCGCAAGATTTTTTCTCGTACATCACGCGGCATCACCAACTCGGAAGATTTACGATGTGTCCCCCTAGCTTCTTCCCAGTCGTCAACAAGAACTCGGCCACCACGTTTGTACTTCCAACCTATCCCGACGGCAGGACCGCTCTGAACAGAGGGATTGTCCGTGACAATTCGTTCATAGTAACGAAGTTCAACTTGGTTCCAAGAAACCTTCAATACTTCCCGTTTGGTTTCTTCAACAGGATCCTCCAACAATACCAAACTGTTTCTGAAACCACGTGTGGAGCGGGGAGGCTTTCGCGTTTCAATTTCCTCCTCGTCAACGTCTGGGTCAAGACCACTACTTTTTGGATTTTCTGCCAATTTGGACAAGACAAACGTGGTATGTTCGCGGCTTCGCTCGACACTTTTTCCCTCAGGGAAAGCTCCAGTTAATCCAGATACATCAGAAAATACAGTGATGTCGTCGACATCTTCCTCCTCAGTATTGATATAAATTTGCTCCACAGGCGCCACAGATTCTTTCTGTTTTCGCGAATTTTGACTGCTGGTTCTAGACTTCTGTGATGTTGTCTTGGAGCCAGTACTTTCGCCGTTGAAGATCTGCCCCCATGCTTCCTGGGGGATCTGGTCTCTTACCGCTGGGGGGATGTTATCCATCACATACTTTCTGATTTCCTCAATTGATAGCTCACGACTTACAACGGTTGTCTCTTTTGTATCCGATCCCGTACTCCTAGTACCCATTCCAGCAGAAGAGGCGGAAGCAGCAGAATTACGAGAACTCATAGAGGAACCTCTGCGATATTTGTCGTCAACCAATTCATGGAGATGGCCACCCGCGAATGAGTCGTCGTCACGGATGTTAACCTCGACATCTTCGTGCACAGTTGATCCAGGGTTAACAGGTAGTGGGGTCAAAGGCGACACGGGAAATGGCATTTCGGCCCCGGGGATTGGGGATACAAATTTGGCGCTACTATCGTTGGTCGGTGTCGGACTGACCAAGTCAGCATCAGAGAGATCTGGCGTTCTCTTCATTTTACTAGATCTCCTTTTGGACTTTCTCCGTGCTTTCCGGGCCTTTTCACGAGCCAACAATTTTTCTTGCATGTGCTTCAGAACAATGTCGTCATCTTCACCAGTGCCATCTTCATCACCTAGAAGAGAACTGACCATTTGTTGAGCGATCATGCGCATCAAGGCCTCCTTCTCTAGGTGAGGGTTTGACTCTCCTTGCGCTTCCATGCTTATTTCCTTGCCAGCAGTTTCAGGAATGGCGGACTGCATCATCGTATGGTCAACACTCTCTGCTTTTTGGAATGTCACTGAAATGCCAACCTACGGTTTGAGAGCGGAACTTTTGAGGAGAAATGGCCCTCTTGATCTATGGTCCATTCAACAAGACCACGCGAAAAATATTCAGATTATGAGCCACTTGACCCAGGGAGCGAAGGATTTTGCTTATGTCCAGTCGTAATCCTTTAATTCACTCGGGTGGTGGAGACGACAAACTGGGTGTTTCCCCTATCTACGGGGTGAAACTGCATTCTTGAGCGCGAGAAAACCAAGCGCACCAATCATTCAACGCTAATATCTCTCAAGTTCCCACTTAGTCTTCGGAATTTTCTCAAAGGGAAATGTGGTTCCGCTGCCAAGTAACGACACTGCAGGGAAACCTACTCAACGTCGGTCTTCTCTGATGATGTTGTGCAATACGACATTTTAGGTGGAGTGAATTCCATGCCACAAGCTATAAAAACATTGAGAGACCAACAACACCGGCAACTACCGTCTTGTTGTTTGTTTTTAGAACGCCTTCAGCAAACAATCATCGGCAACAATGATAACAACATGTTGATTCATAGAATGGAGAAGCAAAGGTTCGTGGATTGCCTGAAAAGGAGGTTGAGGAGATCACAAACCATGTGCTAAACTATATGTTTGGAAGGGTAGGTTCTATGACTGTATTGTTTGCCGTTGATACAAATAATAATGTACAATAATGTATTTGCACATCCCACATTGCTACTTTCTGAATATCTACCGGTACCAACGAAACATAGGGTCTAGCAGTAAAGTGCCTGTACGAGCACCTACCAACTACCAGCCGAAACCTTGCTTAACGTGATCTCAACCGGTTTCAATGTTGCCATGATGACAACAGCGTGGATTAGTTCCCAAGACATAAACACTCAACAAGGCATGATACGTTTTATGGTAGCAGGAATAAAGGATTTGCACTACCGGTAACTTCTTACAACATTAGTGTCCGAAGTGCATTGTATCGCTCAAACAATGTTGTGACGACTTCATCCATGTTTTCAAGAACTTGCAATCCCTTTTCCATGGCCCTATCTTTGTCCCCTTCCTCGTATACCACCAATTGTCCCTTGCCTTGATCCAGAATACCTTGGAACTTTCCATCAAGAATCATTTGACTCAACTTTTTCTCCACAACGGGCAAGGGAAGCTCCATGAGATCCGCAATGTGTTGGAGTTCCACACACGAGTAGGGTTCCATGATGCGGATCAAGTTACTCTCCAGTAGTTGTTCTTGGAGGATGTGTAGATGGTGCTTGATCAAAAGATCTTGTTGGAGCTCCTCGGCATATTCTTGGAGGACGTTTTCGTAGTCGTTGAGCGATCGATGACTAGCAGCCTTGGCGATGGCCGTCATGGCTTCCAAATCTCGGCTAGCGTACTTGACAGCTTGACGGGAGGTGAGCATAGAAGAAGCATCAAGAGGGGTGATTTTGTCGGTACCAATGGCTCCCTTGGCAGAAAGCTTGAGAGTCTTTGTGAGAGAATCCAGGATTTGACAAAGCATCATATACTTGAGGCAAACGACTGCCTGTGCGTTTTCATTCATTTGATCTAGTTGCTCAAAAGCCTCCAAGAAGTAGGAATGAGCGGTACTGTAATCTCCTTCCTCTGTGTGAATTGTTCCGCTCATTGTATCGATAGAGGCCTGTAGGTTTGGAGCAACATAAATGGCATTGGCTGCAGTCCTGGAAGCCGTGAGGGCAGCCTTCGCCTTGGCGACGTTGCGAAGTCCGAAGTGAATCTTGGACTCCATAAGATGTGTCTCTACGAGAAGCTGTTTGTCATCAATCTTTTTCAACTCTCCCAACAGGCGATCAACAAGGAGGAGGGCATCACCAAAGAGATTCTGGTGGAAGAGAATGGCGGCAAGCTTCGCTTCGACTCGCTGACGAAGGAACGTACGCTTTTCGCGTTGACACCAATCAACAATCTTTTCGCAAATTTCTTGTTGCATGGTGTAAGCTTGGGGTGCCAAAGTGACAACAATGTCAAGGACTTGACGAACCACCTTGGCGCACTTGGCCTTGGTGATGTCACGGAAGAAGGCACTCTCCTGGAGGAATTGAACAATCGCTGTGTACTCCTCGTTTGCACAGTAGGCCCTAGTCAACTCGTATACAGCTCGCTCCTTGATTTGGATCGCCTTGGGCCCTGCTTTGGGGGATTCCATGACTTGTTGCAACAGCAACACCGAGTTGGAGACTTCTTTGGCATTTTCAATCCAGTCCAGCAAATCGTCTACGTCTTCTTCTTCCAAATCCTCTACTACATCGGCATCGTGCTTTCCTTCTTCTTCCCCTGCGTGAGTAGCAGGGTCTACTTCCATTGCGTCAGCCATGATTCTTCGGTCTATATCAACGTCTACGGATCTACCGTTTGGCAATGAACTCTCTACAAGTCGCCCGGTCAGCCGATCCCCACCGAACGAGTCAGAATTATCGATTCAAACGAGTCAATTTTGTCAACG
The DNA here is from genome assembly GCA_013372465.1 of Nitzschia sp. Nitz4. Taxonomy (NCBI): domain Eukaryota; phylum Bacillariophyta; class Bacillariophyceae; order Bacillariales; family Bacillariaceae; genus Nitzschia; species Nitzschia sp. Nitz4. The sequence continues at coordinate 24,217 of WXVQ01000174.1, forward strand.
ATGAATTGGACTTGTTCGAGTCTTTCTCAAGGTGGATCGGTACTGTATCTCTGTATAAAAAAAGATCTTTACATGTTGGAAGTTTCCATACTTGAATTCCTTACAATGGTTCTTGTGGAGAACTTGAAAATGCATCACCGCTCTGTCGCTCCAAGTTGCCAATGCCCTCCAAGGCAATCACCCAAATGTGGTTGCAAGGGATCTTGTCTGGAGTTAGACTAGGAAGATCTAGTTCCAGGGAATCGTCACTCGGCCCGCGTAGTAGAGACGATGAACCATGTGCCTGCCATTCTTCTTTGTCCACCCCCAACATGCGAGCTGTGGTTTTTTCTGTTGCTACGGGGCAAGACAGAGTCAATTGGTTCCCACGCGGCCACTGGGTCAAAAAGGCGAACAGGACGTCCCCGCCATCGCGATCCACGCTACGAGTGTAGTATACACCAACCTCGGATTCCTCCGAGCAAACAGTCCAGGATTGACTACTGTACACGGCTTCACCATTGACATTCAACCATTTCCCCATCTCCAACAAACGATCCACCATGATAGGGCTAATCGTACCGTCAGCTCCAGGCCCCACATTGATCAACAAGTTACCATTGCGTGAGATTGTCTTGACCAGCATATTCAACAGTTCCGAAGTAGTCAAGTAATCCAAAGCTCCGGATAAACGATTCTTTCCCCAACTATTCTTGTCCATGGTGTAACAATTTTCAAAGTAATGAGACATAGTTGCGTTGGGAATGTACTTGTCATGGCAATTCCAAAAGGATCCATGAGTACACCGGGTATCATTACCAAAACGGTCGTTCCACACAACGGTGTCGCGAACACTAGAGTTGGTGGCCAGCCAGGCCAGAAACTCTTTGGATTTCCAGTAGTTCGAATCGGCATTCCAATCTCCGTCTCCCCAAATCACTTCTACCTCGTATTTCTCCACCAAATCGTACAGTTCGGGAAGTGTTTTCGTATCAACAAACATTTGCGACCGGAAATCGTTGGCCGCGTCTTGTTTGTATAGTGGGTTAAACCTAAACAACATCAAAATTGTGAGATTTTAGCGATAGTACCTCGTGGAACATGGAACCGCGAAGTTTATTTCCCAGCAGCGTACCATTCATACCACGAGTGGTATGCTCCAAACTTGAGGGGCTTTTGAGTCTGTGGCGAGACAACCTTTCGAACCGCCTTGGAGAGATCTCCAAACAGATCTCGTCGGGGTCCAATATCCATTACATTCCAATTCCAAGTTGTAGGAATGTCTCGGCTGTCCCACATGCAATATCCTATCAGTGCGGGAACGTGGAATTAATTTTGAGATAACCGGCATACAATTGTGGAAGCACCCAAAGATGAATTTGTGAGCCATATGCCATGTATTAACATACCTTCGTGGTGTTTGCTCGTCAAAACAACATACTGTGCACCCGAGGAAGCAAACACATTTGCCCATGCATCTGGGTCAAAGAGTGTCGCATCTGAAAAGACATGAGATTGTGTTGAAAGCAATGGAAAACATGTTGTTGTAGCTGGGCAATTCTCGTACCAAATCGATGAGCATAGTCTTGATAGTTGAAACGAGGGTATTCAGTGGCATTTACATAGTCAATGTAATCTTCTTGCTTGTCATAAATCCATCGATTCCAAAACCACTCAGAACCAAACGCAGGAACGCTGAACACACCCCAGTGAATAAAAATTCCAAGTTTGGCTTCCTAATATCGTCATGGAAAACCAATGTAAGAACGGTATTCTTCAACAAGTAGAACGGATAATACCGGTGGACTTACAGGATACCACTGAGGCAGTGGGCGAGAATCAAGTGACTCCCAAGTTGCTTCATATCCTTGTAGAAGCACAGGGAGCGACAACAATGTTGACAATCGAAGCATGGTGTCACCCTTTTTTCTATGCAATGTCCTGGATCTTTGACGGTGATCTGACCGAAAACTGACCTGACTCGAAGTAGTCGGTTCAGTTCACACTACCGGAAATAATAAGCTACCGTAGTACTACGAGTAGTACAGCGTTTCCCATAATCTAAACCCTATATAAATACTCATCTCGACCGACGTCTCTTGGATTTTGGTGTTGTACTCCTTCTTGCCTTCTTGGAGGGGGTCGGTTTCTTGGAGGGACTCTTCTCTTCGGACAGAGCGGCCTCGCGCTTGCGCTTGGCTGCCGGTGTCTCTTCAAGCAGATTTTGAGAAACCTCATTCTCTTCCAAATCTTGTGAGTTCAATAGATGAGAGGCGTATCGGTGGTGGGGCTCGTCCGGGAAAACAACGTGGAACAGATTAGCTGGCTCGCCCGTCTGTTCCGAGACAAATCCGGGGTAGTAGTAGGGTCTACTTCCATTGCGTCAGCCATGATTTTCGGTCTATATCATCAACGTCTACGGATCTACCTTTTGGCAATGAACTCTCTACACTCTATAGTTGCCCGGACAGCCGATCCATTCCGAACGAGTCAGAACCATCGATTCAAACGAGTCAACTTAGTCAACGATGAATAGGACTTGTTCGTGTCTTTCAAGGTGGATCGGTACTCTATCTCTGTATAAAAGAAAATCTTTACGTGTTGGAAGTTTCCATACTTGAATTCCTTACAATGGTTCTTGTGGAGAACTTGAAAATGCATCACCGCTCTGTCGCTCCAAGTTGCCAATGCCCTCCAAGGCAATCACCCAAATGTGGTTGCAAGGGATCTTGTCTGGAGTTAGACTAGGAAGATCTAGTTCCAGGGAATCGTCACTCGGCCCGCGTAGTAGAGACGATGAACCATGTGCCTGCCATTCTTCTTTGTCCACCCCCAACATGCGAGCTGTGGTTTTTTCTGTTGCTACGGGGCAAGACAGAGTCAATTGGTTCCCACGCGGCCACTGGGTCAAAAAGGCGAACAGGACGTCCCCGCCATCGCGATCCACGCTACGAGTGTAGTATACACCAACCTCGGATTCCTCCGAGCAAACAGTCCAGGATTGACTACTGTACACGGCTTCACCATTGACATTCAACCATTTCCCCATCTCCAACAAACGATCCACCATGATAGGGCTAATCGTACCGTCAGCTCCAGGCCCCACATTGATCAACAAGTTACCATTGCGTGAGATTGTCTTGACCAGCATATTCAACAGTTCCGAAGTAGTCAAGTAATCCAAAGCTCCGGATAAACGATTCTTTCCCCAACTATTCTTGTCCATGGTGTAACAATTTTCAAAGTAATGAGACATAGTTGCGTTGGGAATGTACTTGTCATGGCAATTCCAAAAGGATCCATGAGTACACCGGGTATCATTACCAAAACGGTCGTTCCACACAACGGTGTCGCGAACACTAGAGTTGGTGGCCAGCCAGGCCAGAAACTCTTTGGATTTCCAGTAGTTCGAATCGGCATTCCAATCTCCGTCTCCCCAAATCACTTCTACCTCGTATTTCTCCACCAAATCGTACAGTTCGGGAAGTGTTTTCGTATCAACAAACATTTGCGACCGGAAATCGTTGGCCGCGTCTTGTTTGTATAGTGGGTTAAACCTAAACAACATCAAAATTGTGAGATTTTAGCGATAGTACCTCGTGGAACATGGAACCGCGAAGTTTATTTCCCAGCAGCGTACCATTCATACCACGAGTGGTATGCTCCAAACTTGAGGGGCTTTTGAGTCTGTGGCGAGACAACCTTTCGAACCGCCTTGGAGAGATCTCCAAACAGATCTCGTCGGGGTCCAATATCCATTACATTCCAATTCCAAGTTGTAGGAATGTCTCGGCTGTCCCACATGCAATATCCTATCAGTGCGGGAACGTGGAATTAATTTTGAGATAACCGGCATACAATTGTGGAAGCACCCAAAGATGAATTTGTGAGCCATATGCCATGTATTAACATACCTTCGTGGTGTTTGCTCGTCAAAACAACATACTGTGCACCCGAGGAAGCAAACACATTTGCCCATGCATCTGGGTCAAAGAGTGTCGCATCTGAAAAGACATGAGATTGTGTTGAAAGCAATGGAAAACATGTTGTTGTAGCTGGGCAATTCTCGTACCAAATCGATGAGCATAGTCTTGATAGTTGAAACGAGGGTATTCAGTGGCATTTACATAGTCAATGTAATCTTCTTGCTTGTCATAAATCCATCGATTCCAAAACCACTCAGAACCAAACGCAGGAACGCTGAACACACCCCAGTGAATAAAAATTCCAAGTTTGGCTTCCTAATATCGTCATGGAAAACCAATGTAAGAACGGTATTCTTCAACAAGTAGAACGGATAATACCGGTGGACTTACAGGATACCACTGAGGCAGTGGGCGAGAATCAAGTGACTCCCAAGTTGCTTCATATCCTTGTAGAAGCACAGGGAGCGACAACAATGTTGACAATCGAAGCATGGTGTCACCCTTTTTTCTATGCAATGTCCTGGATCTTTGACGGTGATCTGACCGAAAACTGACCTGACTCGAAGTAGTCGGTTCAGTTCACACTACCGGAAATAATAAGCTACCGTAGTACTACGAGTAGTACAGCGTTTCCCATAATCTAAACCCTATATAAATACTCATCTCGACCGACGTCTCTTGGATTTTGGTGTTGTACTCCTTCTTGCCTTCTTGGAGGGGGTCGGTTTCTTGGAGGGACTCTTCTCTTCGGACAGAGCGGCCTCGCGCTTGCGCTTGGCTGCCGGTGTCTCTTCAAGCAGATTTTGAGAAACCTCATTCTCTTCCAAATCTTGTGAGTTCAATAGATGAGAGGCGTATTGGTGGTGGGGCTCGTCCGGAAAAACAACGTGGAACAGATTAGCTGGCTCGCTCGTCTGTTCCGAGACAAATCCGGGGTTTCCCATTTTATCCAAATCAGTGTCCTTGATGTATCCTGTAATGGTTCCAACCTGCTCGACCTGAATCTTTCGGGTTCCAGAAACCTTGTGGGATGTGGACCAACTGACTTGACGTCCAATCCATTCGTGGCCCTCTGTTCTCCATGGTGGATCTCCCATGTCTTCCTCTTCGGCTGCCTGGGCCTCCTGTTGTTTCTTGATGAACTGCAGGGCAGCCTTTTTGGTTGTGAAACGATCACCAGTAGGAGAAGTATACACATACTTGGATCCATTGCGAGAAGCCTTCCAGTCGGTGGGAAAACCTAAATCCTTTGCCAACTGGATGGGATCTTCCCCTGGTCGAATGTCACTCTCTTCTACGCCATCTTGGGTGGAATTGTCTTCAATATAGTAGACAGAATAGAGAAAGTCGTCGGCCTGTTTCTTACGCTTGTTGATGACAGCTTGGTACCATTTTCCTTCCCATTGCACCTGGACAAGGTCACCCTTGGCGTAAAGAGGCACTGGGGGGAGTAGGTGCGATTCGGAAACGGTTCCTCCCGCCTCGAGCTGCGCCAGTGCTGCACGGGCTGCTTCGTGATGCAACCAGGTAAGCTTACATTGCTGCTTCTTAGTCTTTCCAAAAGTGGCATGGATACGATCACGAATGGAAGGTTTTCCATCGCAATCCTCGATAACGCGTTCTACTCTCCAGTCTGCGGGGTATCCGAGAGCGTAGGCGAGCTGCCGCTGGCTTTTCACTGATGTCGTGGGATTGGGATCCCAAAAAGCTCTCGCATACAACTCTACAGTTGTCAGTGGTGCTGGTAGCTTGACCTCGGTAGGTGCCTCCATTTCAGGGTTGTGTCCGTGCCGAATAGTAAAATGTGAGTAAAGTGTCGCGCTGATGATGAGGTTGCTGCGTTGTGGTTCCTATCATCATAGGAGTCATGTGAATCAAAGGAGCAAAGGCATAAAATAGTTTCATGGGTCCGTGGAGAGACAACAGACATTATATATACATTTTCACCTATGAGGAAAATGGAAATGCTTCAACACCGTTGAAAGACTCAATACACAATTTGGCGCCACAAAGACGATTAGGCGGCAAGAGTCGACGAAAGCGACGGTCGGCCCACTCATCTGGACCCAAAAGCTGGGTTGATCACAAATTACAAACCGATAGTGCATCGTCTTGAGGAACCCATTGCTATACAAAACAACAAGATTTCGACTTGTTGATGCGATAGACATTGTTCCTAGGATTAAATTGTATGTCAGACCGAAATCCCAGAGCTCGTCGAGAAGGGGCTGAAGACGAAGGATACCACCCTGCCGACCAGTCCACACCGCCGCATTTCTATCCTCATCAATCTGCTCCTCCGCCTCAGATGGCCACTTATGCAAACTACTCTCGACCGAGACAACAATATGCGCCATACCCTCCTCCTTATGGCGGGTGGCAACCTGGGATGAGGGGAGAAACCATGACATCACCACATGCAGAAGGTTTTCCTCCTCCATATCATCGGTATCCTCCCAGAAGAAATCCTACGGCTGTCACACCAGAACAATCTCACATGAATCCACCTGCTGAGTTCATGAGTCCTCCTTCTACAGTCAAGAAGAGACCGTTTACTTCCACCAGCTCCCTCACTCCCAGCAAACGCGTTCGTACAGGTAAGCATCCCTTCATTGCGCTGGATCCCCTTCTTGGATGCAGATTGGTCGTCGTTGAGTCACCCGCACAAATACCTTTTGTACGGATATGTATGGTTGGAGCTGCCTATGTACTGAAATTTGGCCACAAGAATGACCTAAGTGACCTTCCGAAGCTCTATGTATTTTACATGTGCTAGTGTCTGTCAGTTTGACATCATTGAGATGTGAATGCCAGGACTTGTGAGTCCCGAGCTCCATCACTGCGGACAGTGTCACACCAAAAAATGAAAGCGAGCAAACTTCCTCGTCGCCATTTCCGGTTTTGAATGAGACAACCGACCATTGTCTATCGCTTAACTGAAATATTTCTTGTGGTCTACTGGTTTTCTTCAGTATTGTTCACATGCTTGTCACCTGTTTTTTTGTTTTGGGCGAAACCTGGTGCTCACTGGTCTCTTGCCTCTTTTCTCTCGATACTCTGTTTCCATTTCATGTTCACCTGATGCTATCGACACTATCGACATGTTTTCTGACGATGATATTCTTCTGTCGCCACCATCTTCTGTTCGGAATCAACGACGATCCGGAACTCTGAAATGTTTTATCATTACACCTACAACACACTTCGTCAACCCTACTTTCCCCAAACTCTATTCCAATCACAACCTTACGCCAACTGTCCGACCTTCTCCTATCTATGTTGACCCCTCTCCCTTTTCTATGTCACCCCCTGAATTTGCTTTGTCTTCTTTTCATTCTCCTGGTACTGCTTGTTTGTCTCCTTGTCACTTGTTTCTTCAACGTTTGGTTCCTACTCCTCCTCGTGACTCAGATGGCCGCGCCTCCCCACCAGATGACAATTCTGTATCGTCTCGTCCTCTACATGCCAGTCCGAATTCTGCTGGAATTGGAACACCGTCCTCATTATCTCATCCTTCGAGATACGACTCGTCCCTGGGCAAGTTGACCAAGCAGTTTGTGAGCATTTTGAAGAGTTCACCGGACAACTCGTTGGACTTGAACCGTGCCGCTTCCGAACTGGGAGTACAAAAGCGTCGAATTTATGATATTACGGTACGTGAATGAGGGGAAAGGACTTTGAGGGTTATTTGGTTGTCTGACCTTCATTGCTTGTAGAATGTATTGGAAGGAATTGGATTGTTGGTGAAGCAAAGTAAGAACCATGTCTCATGGAACGATGATCCAGCGTCCATCAAGGAGGAAGACAATGAAAGTGACCAAGCTGACGATACCCAAAATGAGAATGTCGAAAGTCCACCCAAAGTTAACAGAGTATCTGTGCCCTCCAACGAAGAGTTTGAGGAATTGAAGAAAAAGCTCGAGCGACTAAAGGAGGAAGAACGAACCGTGGATGGATACTTGGAGATCTTGAAGGAACAGGCTGCAATTTTCAATGGAACTGCCCCTCCAACCAAGGAACACACAGATTCGTTGCCTCCAGGCGTTCAGAGTGCCCTAGACCACATGTATGTTCGTTTCAAGGATATCACCGCGATGCCTGACTACCGCTCTGAAACTGTCATTGGAATTCGAGCTCCATCTGGTACGTCGTTGGAAGTTCCAGACCCAGATCAAGGCATGCAACCTGGTCACCGACGCTTTGAAATGTTTCTGAAAAGCAAGGGTAAACCCGGCAGCGACGGAAAGCCTTCTGGTAAAGGGGAACCCATCAATGTGTACTTGGTACAGCCTCGTGCCGACCAACAAAAGGGTGGTGGCGGACGACCAGGTGGTTTTGCTCCTGAAGAAGCACCACCCACTCACCGAGAGCCTGGCCAAGGCCGTGGCCCAGAAGGTGGTCATGATGAGTCGGTCCCACCTCCTCCTGGTTATGGTCCTCCGCCTTCCCACCGTCCTGGCGAGTCTCCATACGACATGCCGCCTCCACCTCGCGGCAATGAGTGGGGATATGGACCAAGTCGGTCTGGTTACCCAAAGCAAGAAATTTTTCGAAAGGAGGGAACACCGCCTCGTAACATGCCGTATCCTGTCCCCCATCCTGAAAGCTCTTGGGGTCCCATTCCTCCCTACGGATACCCACCTCGAGGACCTCCACCAGGATATTACAACCGTGGACCTCCCCCTCGAGCTCCGCCTCATGGTGACCACAAGAAGGGTGGGGCAAGCAAAGATCACCACGAACATGATGGCGGACGACCTGAGCGCCGTTACGAAGACATGTATCCTCCTCACTCAGGGTATGATCGTGAGAATGTTCACCCTCACGATCGGGGAAGTCCTTTCCGTCCTCGGCCTCATGGCTATTCTGGGCAGCACGAAGTTGGGAGAACTGCCTCTGCAGGTGAGTCGCAGGGTCGGGATTCAGCAGCGGGGGCTTTCCGCCCTCCTTCCCCATCGAGTCAACAACAGACCTTGTTGAACATGCCACTCCAATCTCCAAGTGAAGTACACTACATGCCATCACCTTCTGGACCAGGATTTTCCCCTCCTCGAACGTCGGTCCGCTCTGGTGACATTACATTCCCCATGCCTCACCTACGAGAAGGCCGGGACTACCGAGAACGAGAAAATCATTGGCACCCACCACATCCCACGATGGGTACCTCCAAGTTGGACGAATCTCAGGACCCTTCGAAACAAGGACCCAGACGATGAAACCACTTTTGAAGATTCGGAAGATGCAATTGGGGCTTGGCATAGTTTCATGCTGATGGCTAATTTGTAGCTATGTGTAGTATGGAATTTCAAGCGTTGACATGAGCTAAATCGCATTGTATTCTGGACCTACTGCCACGCTCCAAGCACAGCTAGTCAAAGGAATAAGATACCAAAACTCGCAGTCTGTAGTACGTACGCCTGCGTAGATGGTAGGAGTGGCTCTACATGGGTCGCACGAGTCGAAGGCGAATCTTCACGCATTCTCATGAACAATTATCGTTGGTTCGAAGATGTAGGAACTCGCCCAACAACAATTCGGCTATTCAGCTTGCTAGCTTGAATGGTTTCAACCAGTCGACCGTTGAGTGCACACAATAGTATCGTCTTGGAGGCGACAACACGTTCGATTTACTCAACAACTCACAGTTCTCGGGAACAGCATGGGATTGGCCATTCGTAGTGGCTCTATTCTTCTCCAACGCTTTGCAGCTGTGGACTCACTTCAGATTCCTCGCGTCACTGTTCGAGTATCACAGTGCTTGGCTTTTCGGTGTAGTGCCTTCGAGACACGATGTTTCTCGTCCTCATCCACAGATTCATCTTCTATCTCAACGCAACCTCTCCATGCTAAGCCCCTTTTGACCGCGATACAAATACCTCAATACAGCTCCGAGGACAACCATCTACCCACCAGCTCTCTACCTGCCATCCGAAAAAGCCCCTATGCTGACGTAGTTCTTGATGCCAGTATCCAACGAAGAAATGTGGCAGGTTTGGTTGCCCTAACGAATCATATGCTTATGCTAGAACAAAGGAGGTGTTTCTCCACTGACGATTCGTCCCCTTCTTCTGGTGATCCCAAGAAGAAAACGAGTTTTTCGGTCCGTCCCACCCGAATCAAAGTTCCAAACTTTGGGCCTGAGGCCGACGAAGCCTTTCGATCTCAACAAAACGCTCGAAAGGAAAGGGCTCGAGCCAAGACGGCTGCGAACGTACAGCGAGCGATGATTGGAAACGTTGTGGTTTGCGTTGCCAAGCTTGGCGCATGGATGTCATCGGGCAGTAGTAGTATGATGAGTGAATTTGTCCATAGCGTTGTTGATTGTGGGAACCAGTCTTTGCTTCTTATGGGTCTTCGAGATTCGCGCAATGCTGCGGACAGGAAGCATCCCTATGGATATGGCAAAGCCGTCTACTTTTGGGCCCTCGTGTCGGCCTTGGGGACCTTTTTCCTAGGAGCTGGAGTGTCCATGTCACATGCAGTTGGGGAGTTGATGAATCCTTCTTTGAGTGAAATCTCAAATGAAGTATGGGCTGTCTTGGCCTTGAGTTTTGTTGCCGATGGATATGTCCTGCACAAAACAGTGGCTGAGATTCAGGAAACCAAGCCAGAAAACGTTCCGTTCTGGAAGCATGCCATGGAACTGAGAGACCCCGCCACCCTGGCAGTTCTATTGGAGGATGGAGCAGCTTGCCTGGGTATTGTGATTGCTATTGCTGGAATTTCGGCATCTCATGCTACTGGGATGCCCATTTTCGATGGACTTGCGGGTGTGGGAATTTCTGTCTTGTTGGGAGGAATGGGATTGGCGTTGGTGCGTGTCAACCACCGATTTCTTCTCGGGCAGGGTGTTTCCCGGCAAATGACTGATGATATTGAAAAGATTATCCGAAGCAGGAAGAGTATTGATGGTGTTTATGGCATTCAGAGTCAATGGACCGGTCCAGAAACCTTTAGTTTCAAGGCCGAAATTGACTTTGACGGGACGTATTTGGCAGCTGAGTTGATGCCAAGGTACCAGGGGGAATTTGACATGGCTCGTCAGAATTTTGATGAAGAACTCCAAGTCCTTCTGAGTTGGTATGCCGAGGATGTCATTCGCGCAGTGGAACGAGAAGTGCGTCATGTAGAAGCCATGATTCGAAAGCGATATCCTGGGGCCGAGTTCATTGAACTTGAACCCATGAGCAAGTATGCCGATAGATTCGCCATTGACGACAGTTTTGAAGAAAAATTGTTGAAGATTGAACGTGAGGAAATGCAGAGGTTGATTCAAGTTATTCATCAAAAAGATGAGGCCAAGAAAAGCGCATCATCTCATGAGGCAGCCGCGTCAAATCCAAAAAAGCAGCCAAAGTGATTTCAACTATTTCGAATAATGTCATAGTCTTTCGACAAGGTTTCGTGCAACGCGTACATTACTCCAGTACTACTCGCAGTGTTGTTGCAGCAAACCACTATAGCTTGGCGGTGGCTCCATTCCCCTGCACGAATATCAAACACTTGTAAATTGAAATTGAGGACGGGGCAGAGTTCATTTTCACAAGTTTCACTACGAGGATCATCGATATTGTGATAGCACAAAAGTTTAGAAGTATGTAATTAGACAAGTTTATTTGGGGACTCCGTTGATGACGTTGAAGAAGTCAGCTTGGAGAGAGGCTCCACCGATCAAGCCTCCATCGATATCGGGTTGCTTGAGCAAACTCTCAGCGTTGGCTCCCTTCATGGATCCTCCGTATTGGATGCGGACAGCAGCAGCGACCTCGGGGGAAACGTTGTCAGAAACCCACTTACGGATGGAGGCGTGAGTCTCTTGGGCCATCTCAGGGGTGGCAGTGAGGCCAGTTCCAATAGCCCAGACAGGCTCGTAGGCAATGGCAACATTGGCCCACTCCTCAACCGACAAAATGTCGGCAAGAGGCTTGAGTTGGGCAGCGCAAACGTCCATGGTGACTCCAGACTCACGCTCCTCCTTCTTCTCTCCGATGGCGAACATAACCTTAAGACCCTTGTCCAAAGCGATCTTGCACTTTTGGGCGCAAAGCTCCACAGGCTCTCCGGCCATTCCGAATCCCTCACGACGCTCGGAGTGTCCGACGATGGTCCAGGTGCAGCCAATGTCCTTCAACATGTGGGCACCGATCTCTCCAGTGAAAGCTCCATCCTTGGTGTTGTTTCCGCAGTCTTGGGCTCCAACCTCAATGTCGTCACGGAGAAGGGAAAGGACCATTTGGAGGTGGAGGTAAGGGACGCAGAGGACAACATCAACGTTGCTGGGGATAGCTCCAGCCTCGTTGAAAACCTTGATGCGCTCGACGTTTTGGTCGAAAGTTCCATTGGACTTCCAGTTTCCTCCGATCAAGTATCGGCGAGGTCCAGTGACGGCATTCTCGGAAGAGGATCCCTTGGGGCGGTTGGCCTGGATTTCTTGGGCACTACACAAAACAAACGACGAAAAAATGAGTGGGCCATCTTATGGAATGGGCAAAATCCTCAATTTGTGCATTGAGAGACACGATTACTCCAACCCAGAGGTAAGTATGTTGCCTTGCTCCAAGGACAAATGGACTAGCAAGGACAAAACCCGAAAGCCGACCCATCACGCTTTCCAAGGTAAGGAAATGGACACTTTGAATTTGACCACCAGTCCGCTTGGTCCCTTTTGCTGCTAGACAGGCCTCTTGGTTCTCGGAGAATTGATTGGGGGAGAGTAAGACTTACGAGCTCATTGTATCGAAAAGAGGTGAAAGTAGGGATTCAAACGACGGAGCGCTAGAGATTTTGAGACGAAAGAGAAGCGGATGTGACGGCGACTCTCGACGAGAAAGATCCAAATCACGCGGAGAAGATGCGAATCCCCAAGATACACCTCCACCTGTCAATTGCTGTGTCATTGATTCAACCGATTCAACAATTGCTTACGTCACCTACCAGTCACACCCAATCAAATCGTACATCACGGGGACGTTTCTGGACTTTCCTCTTGTAGAAACGTCATTATCTTTGTTGTAGTTTCTCTAGCGAGCATCATGCTAGAGTATAACTTGACACAAACTCTCTAGTAGCAGGTCAACTTGCTCCGATCGTAACATAATACACTCTAGCAGTATTGCAATCCAGTCAAATCTCATGTTTTCTACTATTCTACCTGGTACTTTATACTCTCCACCCACTCGCCCAGTGCGGCTATTCTCACATTGTTTTGTTCACCATTCGCCATATCTTTGATGGAAACCTCACCATTTTCAAACTCTCGACTACCCACAATGGCGCAATGGCGTGCGCCCAGTCTATCGGCGTGCTTAAACACCCATTTTGTCTTTTTGTTTTCCAAAATCAAATCAACGGATTGCCCAGCTTCTCGTAGGGCCGTGGCAATCTGAAGGGCGGTGGGGTACAAATCTTGCGTCATTCCAAATACAACAGTATCAATTCCAGGTGAATCCAAAGGTGGAAGCAAGTTCCGGTCTTTCAGTAGTTCCACGATCACAGCATCTCCAAACCCAAAACCAGCAGCGGGAGTAGGTTCTCCTCCAAACGTCTCTAGCAGTCTATCATAGCGACCACCGCCAGCAATCGCGCGGAGAACTCCTTTGCGATCCACTGCTTCAAAGACAACACCCGTGTAATATGCCAGCCCTCGAACGACCGAAGCATCGAAAACAATCCAATCTTCAATTCCGTAGGCCCGGCACAAGGTCAACAGCTTGTCAATTTGTTGCACGGCAGGGGAATCATTTCCCAGTAGGTCTCGGATCGCATCGACCGACTGAATGGCCAAAACGGTGGTCAATTTTTCCACAACGGATCGGTCAATCCCTAGCTCTTCCAAATCACCTTGAATGGCCTCCAAAGGAACTTTTTCCAGCTTATCCACCAAAACACACGTTGCTGCAAACTTTTCAGGAGGAACGCCCAATTCTGTCAGCACCTCACTAATCACCAGTCGTGAGTTGATCTTGATCCCAACATCCTCACTGGTGAGTCCAACACGTCGCAGAAAGGTCACCATGGCGCTGAGTAGTTCAGCATCAGCTTCTTCCCCAGGGACTCCCCAAATATCCATGTTCCATTGGAAGTGCTCTCGACGTCGGCCCCGAGTGGTTCGTTCGTATCGCCAACATTGAGGTATGGAGAACCACTTGAGAGGAAAAGGAAGTCCTCCCATCTTCGCCATGACCATGCGGGCCAGACTGGGTGTCATCTCTGGTCGAAGAGCGACGGATCGGTTTCCCTTGTCCAAAAAGTTGTACAATTGTTGTGTCACTTCTTCGCCCGCTTTTCGTGTATAAAGTGACTCATGTTCCAGTATGGGGGCATCGTATTCCGAGAAACCATGTAGCTTGGCAACTGTTTTCCAGTGATCGAAAAGCCAGTTGCGCAAACGCATATCTTCGGGATAAAAATCTCGGGTTCCTCGGGGTGGATTGGTGTCCAACTGTGGTTGCCTCTTTCCCGTATTTGTTGTCTTGCCCAGCAAATCTGAATCTTGCACAGCATTGGATACTCGACCGGAGGATGCCATTCGGAAAGCTGCTCCCATTGCTTGTAATTGACGAGATCTCGGCAGGATGGGGATGGAAAAGGACATGGCCGATCGGGCTGACATTGTCAACGCGACGAACATAACGGGGATATCTCTTCTTCTCAGTAGCAGACTGTAGACCATAAACTGATGTGGAGGCCTCAAGAGGAAGCAACTGCAGCTACAACAAGTAGTGGTACTCGTACGAGCACTGTCCCTGCCTTCGAGGTGTGATGGACGACAGGAGATCGCGTTTGGCAATGGTCCAGATTCGCCCGACGTCAGCCGAGCAATCTCCTTTGAGTCGTATGATTCATACGATCTTCCGAACACGTCGCGGAAGATGCAGATTCAGGAAATCGAGTGGATTCGCTTCCAGTTAATGACTTCCCGAACCACCGTTCAACAAAGGATCTGTTCATCTTTCTTGCTTGGCACTCTGTCGCGACTTCCTCCTTACCAACATGTCTGATCTTTCCGAAAGCGCCGCCTGGAAGGCTCTTGCCGCCCACTATGAGACCATGAAGGATGTCCATATGAAGGATCTCTTCTCGCAAGACTCTCAACGTTTCGAAGGCTTTTCCATGGAGTTTGAGGACATTCTCTTTGACTACTCCAAGAACCGTATTACCAAGGAAACTATGGACTTGTTGTACGCTTTGGCTGAGCAACAAGATGTCAAGGGATTGGCCAAGAAGATGTTTTCTGGTGAAAAGATCAACACCACCGAAGACCGTGCCGTCTTACATGTCGCCCTCCGCAACCAGTCCAACACTCCCATTTTGGTCGACGGCAAGGATGTCATGCCTGAGGTCAACGAGACCTTGGCCCGTATCAAGGCCTTCACTGAAAAGGTCCGCAGTGGTGAGTGGAAGGGACACACCGGAAAGCCCATTTCTGCTATTGTCAATATTGGAATTGGTGGTTCCGATTTGGGACCTGTCATGGTTTGTGAGGCCTTGAAACCATACGCCAAGCGTGACCTTGCTATGCACTTCTGCTCCAATGTGGATGGAACTCATATTGCCGAGATCCTCAAAAAGTGTGATGCCGAGACTACCTTGTTTCTCATTGCTTCCAAGACCTTCACCACCCAAGAAACCATGACCAACGCTGGGACGGCCAAGAAGTGGGTCCTTGACGCCTTTGACGGCGATGCCTCTGCCATTGCCAAGCACTTTGCTGCTCTCTCCACCAATGGAAAGTCCGTCTCTGAGTTTGGTATTGATACTGAAAACATGTTCGGATTCTGGGACTGGGTCGGTGGACGTTACTCTCTGTGGAGTGCTATTGGTACTCCAATTGCCCTCTCCATTGGATTTGACAACTGGATGGAGATGCACGCCGGAGCACACGCCATGGATCAACACTTTTTGAACACTGAAGGAAAGGACAACTTGCCTTTGACTTTGGCTCTGGTTGGTTTGTGGTACAACAACTTTTTCGGGGCCGAGTCGTTGGCCATCCTCCCCTATGACCAATACATGCACCGATTCGCCGCCTACTTCCAACAAGGAGATATGGAATCAAACGGAAAGTATGTCAACCGTGACTCGGCCAAGGTCACCGTTCAAACGGGCCCTATCATTTGGGGAGAGCCAGGAACCAACGGGCAACATGCTTTCTACCAGCTTATCCACCAAGGTACCAAGCTCATTCCTTGCGATTTCTTTGCCCCTGTTGACTCCCACAACGTTTTGACCAAGGACATCAGCGCCCCCGTTGATCACCACCCTATTCTTCTTTCGAATTTCTTCGCCCAAACAGAAGCCATGGCTTTCGGAAAGGACGAAGCAACTGTTCGTTCCGAATTGGAAGGCAAGATGTCTGCTGAGGCCCTTGATGTTTTGGCACCTCACAAGATTTTCGAAGGAAACCGCCCTTCCAATTCCTTCATGTTCAAGAAGTTGACCCCTCGTGTATTGGGATCGTTGATTGCCATGTACGAAATGAAGATTTTCACCCAAGGAGCCGTTTGGAACATCAATAGTTTCGACCAGTGGGGTGTCGAGTAAGTAACCACTCATTCCACATTTTTTCTCCCTCATCCATAACTAACCCATTCGCTTGTTTTATGCTAAAGGCTTGGAAAGCAACTTGCCAAGGTTATCCTTCCAGAATTGTTGTCGGGAGATGCCGTTACTTCACATGACAGTTCGACCAACGGACTCATCAACTACTACAAGAAGCAAAAAACTGTCTAATTTGTTCCGTTTTGGGGCGACCGTGGCCTCACAATTTACTCCATCTGCCTCTTACACTATATCAATGTAATGTAGAATCATGATTTCCTTTCCCTCTGCTAAATGTACGCATTGTAGGGTAACAAGGCTTGGTGAGTGGAACTTAGTCGCAGATCAAGGGTAGCACAACGGGAAGGGAAAGGATGCATGGGCGATGTTGGCTAGTGCGGATATTGAAGAACATTGCAATGATCAAGTCAGTTGATAAGCACTGTCTATGTCGTACGAATCTATCAAATGAGCAATGCAAACCTTCTCATGAACGAATGACCGGAAGTTCCCATGAGTACAGAAAGTTGATTCGACTGGCGCCATGCGATTCACCATTGCCAAAATGAAAATTCGAGTCAAAGTCAGCAAGAGATTGGACAGAAAAAGATCGAAGAGTCGCTCCCGCATCCCAGAATGCCTCTGGTAGAACTACAACTAATGTATATAAAAGAGCTACGGAAGCAACAACCATTGGCCCACAGGAGTGCGCCCTGACCGACCGCAGTCGATCAGAATTTGTTTAGTTTACCAGATCTACCGCTCACCTTTTGGTTGGATCACAAAT
>WXVQ01000175.1:0-40683 GCA_013372465.1 Nitzschia sp. Nitz4
GAACTCCCGACCTTTGCATTACGAATGCAATGCTCTACCACTAAGCTATCGCGGCTGGCGCGCTCCAAAAATTGGCGAGAGCGCAGAGTGGCAAAACGTGAGCCACGAGGGAGGATCGAACTCCCGACCTTTGCATTACGAATGCAATGCTCTACCACTAAGCTATCGCGGCTGGCGCGCTCCAAAAATTGGCGAGAGCGCAGAGTGGCAAAACGTGAGCCACGAGGGAGGATCGAACTCCCGACCTTTGCATTACGAATGCAATGCTCTACCACTAAGCTATCGCGGCTGGCGCGCTCCAAAAATTGGCGAGAGCGCAGAGTGGCAAAACGTGAGCCACGAGGGAGGATCGAACTCCCGACCTTTGCATTACGAATGCAATGCTCTACCACTAAGCTATCGCGGCATGCCTGCCTTGCGGCGCCAAATTTGTTGCTCAATAAGACATAGTTTCGTGTTTTCTTTTGTTGTACGAAATTGCCATTGCTGAATGACCTGACATTGTGAGTTTAGAGCACATTTAGAAACTATGAGGTCAAGTTTTTGTTGCCTATTGGCAATTCTCAATGGCAAAAGCAAAGATGAGAACCCCAACGAGGGTGCTGGGAGGTACGCTTGACTCGTTGGATCTTATCAACGAGTGCACCTACCCCCAAAATCCCAACATGCCAACAAAAGAGGATTCATCATGTTTGTGGTGTGAAGCTGCCTGTGCCCCGACTAGTAATGTACTGCTATTCTTACTCGTACTGTACGATTCAATTTTATTGCCTCGGAACAAGGTTTTACGTTTGGCAAAAAATCTTTCAAATTCGGTGCTGAACGGCACTCCTGCATTGTCTTCGTTGGTGGGAGTCAGTTCTCAAGCAGCATGGCGATTTCATGATGATGATCTTGTCTTCAGCTGCATGCAAGGGTTTAGTTTCGGAGATGTGGCCGGTTTGATTGCGAACAAGGGCTTTAAAGGAGATTTTATTCCTTGAAATGGGCCCCATGGGGTTCCTTGTTTGTGATGATGGTTAAGGGGACGGCCATTTTGTCGCGTGGGAGTAACTCCTGTGGCAGTGGGAGTTGTGTATGGACCATAGGATCCATAAAAAGGGAGAATCCCTCGGGTAGTGTGGCTGCCAAGGCGTGTACACAAAATAGAAAGGATCAATGCTGCACTCGGTCTCCAAAGCAAAGAAGATGATTTCAACGTTCGCTGGTCCGATCGATGCACACTGCGTTGCAGCAAATTGCTATCCAGCCGAATTCGAACAGAAGTTCTCCGTTGCAAGAGACGAAGCGGATCTTTCCGTGAATTCCTCCGACAGCAAAAAGAGTTCCGCGTGCTCCTCTGATGAACCTGAGATAGTGTTTGTGAGTGGCGTTGTGGAGTTGCAGGAACCCAATGTGGCAAAACCGCCGCCCTGTTCCCTCTGGTCTCTGCTGTTGTTCTTTTCTTGTATTACTTTCGGATCATTGCTTGCTGCCTGCTTTGCGCTGGGTATCTTTTCAGAGTTTCGTCGCCATCCTAATTCTACAGCCCTATCGAGTAAATCTGTCTACTACGAAAGACTGCTGGAGTTTGTGGACCTGCCCCTAGACCCTGGGTCTGCTCAAGCCCAGGCTTTGGAATGGTTGGCGTTTGAAGATGTACCGACCACAGATAGTACAGATGCTGAGATTTTGCAACGCCTGGCTCTGACTGTCCTATACTTTGAACAAGGTGGACCTAGTCTTTGGGGGACGATCAACTTGGACGAGCAAGCCGGGTGGGTTGAGCATGGCATGGGAATTCATGAGTGTTACTGGAGGGGAGTAGATTGCAACGAGTCACTAGATATCATTGGTCTCCGTTTGGGATCGGGGATAGGGATTACCATGGCAGGCTCCTCCATCACCACTGAACTAGGAGCTCTCTCCAAACTGGAACTCTTGGATTTGTCTAGTCATAGGCTGCATGGCCAGATTCCAGCCGAATGGGAAGCTCTTACCAGACTAAGTACGTACCCTCTAGCCAACAAGAACAACTCAAACTACTGCATTTCGGAATGGCTCACACATTGCTCTCATTTCTGGTATCAGTGGTGTTGGACCTCTCCAACAATGGAATGAGAACTTCGGTACCGAGATGGTTCGGGAATCTATCGAACCTCCAAAGCCTTCTCCTGAATCACAATCAGTTAACGGGAACTCTCCCTGACTCAATCGGAAGACTCACTGCTCTCAGTAAGTGATCGTCTCTTCATCCTCTATCAACATGAAGAAAGAGATGGATGACTAACTTTGTTCGTCGTTTTTCCTCGCTGACTAGAGTCGCTACAACTACAACACAACGCGGAGTTACGTGGACGTTTGCACGAGTTTATTCCACTCTTATCACGATTGGAAGATATTGACATTTCGACAACATCCATCGGGGGCACCATTCCTGGGAACAATACTAGTTTTGGTCATTCCCTCGAAGAGTTCAGGGCCATCGCAGTACCAGAGCTGGAAGGCTCCATTCCGCCTTCAATTTCTAAATGGACGAATCTCAGGAAGTTTGCCATTGGACTGGCACCTCAACTGACTGGTACCATCCCAACATCCTTTGGATTGCTCACCAGGCTTGGAGAGTTGCAGATAACGTCAACTGATTGGCTGACTGGAACAATTCCCAGTGAATTGGGGTTGCTTCAAGCAATGACTATTCTTGAACTTGACTGGTCGAACAGAGAGGGAAAATTGCCATCAACTTTGGGGAAGCTTTCCAATCTGGTCAAGCTATCGCTTGATCACAATCACCGCATAACAGGTTCGATTCCGACAGAGTTTGGAATGATGTCCTCATTGAGTACGTAGTTCCCCATCCACCTTCGGACCAAGAGTGAATGAACAGTGCCACTAACTTGTGCCTCTTTGCTACAGCTTCACTGTCGTTGCTGGGTACAGCTCTCACTGGAGTTGTTGGACCAGAATTGTGTAATCTTGGATTGGAGGACTTTTCTGCCGATTGTAAGAGGGGGACAGAGATCATTTGCGACTGCTGTACGCACTGTGAACACAACCCATGAAGACAATAAAATTGTAGCCAAAGTTTCTTTTCAGCACGGTTGTAGACTGCTTGTAAACGGCTATCTTCTTGCGTGCGCAGAGATGACTCGAACGACTCAAACAACAGCCACAACCTGACAGCACACTCCATGTACAAAAACAAAACACAAAAGCAACTCACAGAACACTCACGCCATGACCAAGGCAGCTTTCATGGGAGGTTCCCTCTCGTTCAAAGGCGATAAAAAGTCAAAGAAAAAGTCGAAAAAGGCGAAACACAAACTGGAGAAAGAGTCCAAAGAAGAGACGGTGAACGACGAGGAGCTTACCGAAGCCGAGAGGAAAGCGTTGCAACGTCGCCAGGAAAGGCAACGAAAAGAAAACGAGGAAATTGCGCAAAAGAGTCATCGCGAACGAGTGGAAGAGCTCAATGAAAAGCTCGGTTCCCTGACTGAGCACAACGACATCCCACGTGTGAGTGCTGCTGGAAATGGATAGGGGAGGACAGCACGCTGTGATAGGGATATGGTGCAGGGACGGCTGAAGCTGTTTGATGAAAGAACGGAAGTGGGAAAACATATAGGATCTCACCATTCCCTTGAGCAGCTTATCATGAGTGGTTGGATATCTAGGCCGTTGTACGAGGGGAGGCCAGTTTGGAGGGCTGGTGCATGGGACGCCGATATACTATTCCACGTCAAATGAATAGGTTTGACTCTAGCTACTGATAGCTTGTAAATTGTTGTAGCGTTCGTATGAAACAAGCACAAGTGAGCCCCTTTGCTCCTGAGCGAATGATTGTTGTAGAATCTCACCAGGGCAGGGGGTTCTGTGGAATCGACTCGTTTGACTGGAACTTAACATCAGACCACTGCCACAGGTTTCAATGGCCACACACTCTTTCACACAATACACAACATTGCACTACACTACACGAACTCGAGAGAGAGAACAAAGAATGAGTCACCGAGCCATTGCCCGTCTTAGACAAGAAAGGGAGTTTCTTCATGTCTCCGCTGAAGATGATGAGGAGAGTGAAGAATCCGACGAACCGGCACCCAAGAGAGGTTTCGCCTTCATGATGGATGATTCTGATGAAGAATCGTCAGACGAGGAGTCCGAGGAAGACGCTAGCTGCGGAAACGACAGCAACGTGGATAGTGATGACAGCGAGCCGGTTCAGACGTCAGCTGCTCCTGATGATGCTGTTGAGTTACCAGATGATTCCACTCCTGACGACTTCGATGCCCTCTTGGAAGAATTCAAGGCCCAGGATATCGAAGTGGAAGATGCCCCAGATCACAAAGTGAACACGTACTACAAAAGTCTTCGAGCTACTATCGACCCCCGTGATTTGGATGTTGGGTATGTCATGAGGACTGCTTTGATGGGTGCAGCTGATGATACCACGTCGTCAAGGAATAATACACGCAGAGGGCGACAGGCGTCCGTGTTTGGGCCTCCCAAAGAGAATTGGTCCAAACCTCCCCATTATGTCGGTGGAGGTATCGGAATGACAACTTGCGATAATGGGCCGACGTCAGCTTCGCTACCTTGGCCGTATGAAGAGATGGCTGAAGACGACCCTCGGTGCCCTGAGGTAGGACGGTGGTTTCGGTTTCAGTATTCTGACAACTACAAAAGAGATTTACACGACTTTAAGCGTATCCAGGCGTCAGGAGATCCAAACGCTCTTGCCCTTTTTATTGCCCACCACCCCTATATTGTTGAGGCACTCCTCCAGCTTTCTGCAGTGCTCTATCAAACTAATCAGTCACAGGAAGGATTGGCGCTTCTCCAGCGAGCTCTTTATGTCTATGAAAGTGCCTCCATTAACAGTTTTCTCAAATTCGATGGTCAAAGTGTTTTCATGGATCACGAGGACCCTACAAATGCGCTATTTTTTGCTGCTTTGTTTCGATTGGTTCGTGTTTGCCATGTGGGAGGGTACGTAAGCTCGACTTCACACTTTGCTCTTTAGCTGTCACTCACACCCTTGTAGCTTATCCCGCGGCTCATTCGCCGTCTCAAAGCTGTTGCTATCTCTTGATCCACTAAGGGATCCCATGGGGATCTTGTTGGCATTAGACCACTTCGCCTTGGTGTCCAACATTGAAGCAAATGATCGGTGGTTGGTTGATTTTGTGGACAGTCAACGAGTCAACATCTATTACAAAGATGAGTCGAATCCAGATGGCTACGTTAGTTCTCTACTGGACCTGCCAAATTGGGCATATTCGTTTGCTCTCGCACTTTTTCGAGTCCACAATGAGGCACCTACTGAGGAATCTGAGGCCAGGGCAGATGCATCTCTACAAGAAGCTATCAACAAGTTCCCTTCCATTCTTGAAGCTCTTTTGATCAAGAATGACGTTAACGTCAGAGAGCGTTCGTTCCGACATGACTGGCCCACTGTCTTGGGATATACACGAGAACGAACTGAATCAGTTAAAGGCAAACTCTTTAACGCTACAGAGACTGACGCAGTCGTGAAGTCGTGTACATCCCAGGCTTGTGATTTGATCAGTCGTACTTTTGTGGAACAAAACCACAAACTTTGGGCCTCTGATTCAGTGTTATCATGGATTTACAAGAATTTGAAGGTGCTCGAGAAAGTCTCCACAGAGGTGATTGCCCCATCCCCTGCCATGATGAGATACGCCAGTAGCAAAGCCTCTGACTACGAGGACAAATTTGAAACCATGCCAGCAGATGCAAACCCCTTGGATCCAGGGTTGGTGGCTCATGCCATGGTGGTCGATGTCAACCGACCAAGATTTATGCAGAGGGTTCATCGTGGAGGGGGGCAACAGGAGCAACTACAAATGATGGACAACAATCTGCAAGCTGGACACTTTGCTGGCCCTCCTACGGAAATTGTTGACCCAGACTGGCCAATTCTGGAGGTTTTCTGGCGTAGTGCCCTCCCTTGGGCTCATGTAGAAGGTGTTCCGCCGCCTGGAAGATAGACACTCGTGTTAAGAATCAGTTAAAATATCATGTCTAGTGTGTGGCGATGCTTTCAAGCATCTCGAAGTAAGTGGGGAAGGTTTTTGCTGTGCAGCCAGGGTCATTGATGATAACGTTCACACCACCACAGGCAGCAAGACTAAAAGTCATGGCCATGCGATGGTCGTCGTACGTCTCAATCAGGACATTGTTGTTGACCTTGTTGTCCTTGGGAGGGTGAATTATGCAGTAATCTTCAAATTCCTCCACAGTGGCTCCCAACTTGGTACATTCCGCGACAATGGCCTTCATGCGCTCTGTTTCCTTCAAACGCCAAGAATAGACATTTCGTATGGTGGTAGGCCCCTCAGCGAAGAGAGCAACAACTGCCAGTGTCATTGCAGCATCAGGAATTTTTCCACAGTCTACATCAACACCCTTCAGTTTCACGCTAGGATCCCTTGTGACAGTGATACTGTCAGGGCCCCAAGTGACCTTGGCACCCATTTGCTCCATGACGTTTGCGAAGGCCACATCTCCCTGAACACTCTCGGATCCACATCCACGAACAGTAACAGTGCCTCCAGTGATGGCAGCTCCGGCAACAAAATAGCTAGCAGAGCTGGCGTCTCCTTCCACCAATAAATTTCCTGGACTCTTGTACTTCTCCGAGGCGGCAATTTGGAACTTTGGTTTTCCCGACATGTCGCCGACAATCTCCACGTTGACTCCGAACTTTTTCATTAATCCAATAGTCAGCGCAACGTAAGGGGCAGAGATCAATTCATCTTTGATTTCAATGGAGACATCGCCATTGGCCAATGGGGAAGCCATCAAAAGGGATGAGAGAAATTGGGAAGACATTTTCCCACTAATGGATGCCTGCAAGAAGAAATGCGTGAGCTCGAATTCTCCAACAAAACCAGTAAACGACGTGATGTTTCATACTTTTCCGGCTTGGATTCCATTAGCATTGATATTTACTGGAGGACAGCCTGTTTCTTCTACACAGGAAACATCCGCTCCCAATTGCTTCAAGCCATCAACTAGATCCTTGATGGGCCTTTCCCGCATCCGAGGAACTCCATCCAAAACAAACTTTCCTTTTCCCATACACAAAGCAGCAGCTAGAGGGCGCATGGCAGTTCCGGCATTTCCCAAGAAGAGCTCGCAAGTCTCGTCACCCATTGGTGAATTGATGGGTCCACTTTGACCCTCGACGGTGACGCAATCGGCAGAGTGGCGCTCGACTGGAACCTCCATTTGGTCAAGTGCCTGCAACATGTATCGGATATCGTCACTCTCCAACAAGTTCTCTACTTTTGTCTTGCCTTCACTCAATGCAGCAAGAAGAAGACAGCGGTTGCTGAGAGACTTCGATCCGGGCAACGTCACTGTACCATCGAGGGACTTGATGGGCGTCACAGTGTAGGTTTCTGCTGTCGCAGGGCCTGAAGCCATTTCAAGAGCATTCTTGAAGAGAGTTCCGTGGGTTGGCAACAGAGGAATGAATGCTTCAACCTGGGAGCATCCTAGAAGAAAGGAAATAGCAAATAGAATCCTCATGGTGAACTGGGGAATGTCACCCGTCCAAAGTTCAAAGTTTTGTGAAGGAAAAACAAGCGGTCACAAGTGATTCGATGGTCAGTCCTGCGCGCATTCCAAACATGCACTTGGATGGCTATGAGGGTGAGGTACGAGTGCACTTGCCCTCCGATCTGACTAGTCATTCGCCATCTCGACCCTCCTCGTCTCCTACGTCACCCTTTGCGACACCACTGGGACAGGCATCCACCCTGCAGAAACCAACACAACATATCCACCATCCAAACTTGATGCCATGGAAGCAACCTGCACCCTCCTGCAACCTACCCGTGGAGACAGAGCTTCAAAGCCAGATCTTGACCCTTTGATCATTGCCATGATTCATGTGTTTTGAGCGCCAACCATGATCCAAAGAAACAACGGCTCCGTCATACTCAAATTCTACCTGTCGTGGTACAACAAGGGCGGCAAGTCCTCGCCTTCAGCCATTTTGAATCTTGAATCGTCAAGGTAACAACGGCAACAATCGTAGTTCCCTCGTCAATCTCTTCAAACCCTGGTATGTTTCATGTCGTGCGTCGCTCTCGTCAATTTCGTTGCTTCTTGCCCTGATTCCACACTACAGCCTTTGCATTGTTGTATCCAATAGTGTTTTGTATATGACGATGGCAATGAACTATCCATCATTGACAACTCATCCTCTCTGTTGACGCTCACACCATCATTGACAAGACGCCTTCTTTGCTATCATTCTTACTTCTAGTAGTACATGTTCTGATGGGGAATGGGTGGAACTTCAAGAACTTCCCCATATGTGTAGCTGGGTTGCGGTTGCTGGGTGTCATCATTCGGTTTTGACAACACAAGTCGATGACTATGGTAGGCGAGAAGTGTCGGTCGATGCCCAACACTGATGTATGTTGTTTCATCGCCAAGTTCTTCGAGTAGCTCGTACATTCTGCGCTCCGACTCTACATCCAAAGCGGATGTTGATTCATCCAGAATGACCAGCTTCGGGTGGTTTACCAATATCCTCGCGAAAGCTAACCTCTGTTGCTCTCCTAGAGACAGAACATGGCTCCAATCAATGTCCTTGTCAAGTCCTTGCAGCGGGTCGCCATTCCCCACCCGCCTAGCATGGTCGATCAGATCAACTTTCGTAAGAACATCCAACAATTGTTGAGCAGAGATGTAACTGCTTTCCGAGACCACCAAGGCATTCTGAGGATATAAGAGGATATCCTTGAGTGTCCCCAAGGGTGCATCTGTTGGGAAGCGGTGAGATAACATACCATATACATCATTACCACGAACGTCGTCGGACTCACATGGTTTTTGCGGGAGG
Organism: Nitzschia sp. Nitz4; assembly: GCA_013372465.1. NCBI lineage: Eukaryota > Bacillariophyta > Bacillariophyceae > Bacillariales > Bacillariaceae > Nitzschia > Nitzschia sp. Nitz4. The sequence goes on from WXVQ01000175.1 coordinate 8,861, forward strand.
AAGTATATATCTGCGATGGGTGGACGCTCAATTTTTCCGGATTCACATCTCCAAAGACCAGCAATTGCGCGTAGAAGACTACTCTTTCCAACTCCAGAAGGACCCACAATGAGCAATCGCTGTCCCCATTTAACGTCAAAGGAGACAGATTCAATTAAGCGACGTTCATGATCGGGGGTGAAGAGGGTCAAGAGCTGCACAGACAATGCAAAAGGAGACTCCTCTGAGGTTTCACATACTCCCACAGCTTGTGGTATGCTTCTAGCAGAGCCCTTTTGCTCCTTTTGAACTCTGATATTCGTTTTCAACAACCCATCTGTTGATGGCAGGGCTAGAATGGTCACATCCCCGGTTTTCACCATACCGGAAGAAACTTCATCCACAGCGCGGAGAAATTGATGAAGGCGTCCAACCGAAGCAGAAAAGGCAGACAAGGATTCGAAATTATCGATGATTACGGACAGATCATCCAGGACATGACCAAATGCAACGGCTGCCTGCTGAATAACACCCAACTCGGCGAGACCTTGAAAGTACTGCGGAGCAATGACAACAATCGGCAAAATCCAAGTCAAATAGTTGTATATGGTGGTGAAGAAGTCCAAGTTACGTTGCGTTCGAACGACATCATAGGCATTGTCCATGAGCTTGTCAAACTTTTGCTGAGCTAGTGCAGTCTCTTGAGGTTCCCCGCGAAAGAAGGCAATGGATTCCGCATACTCTCGCATTCGGACCAAGGAATACCGAAAATGTGCTTCCAAGGAGAGTCGGTCGAAGTGCAAACGAACAAGTCTTTTCCCAATGATCAAGGTGGTGACTGTTCCAAACGTTGCAAATGCAATGATAGAAAAGAAGAGGCTGGGCTCAATGGTATACAGAATCACCGAAAATGCCACCAGGTCGACCGTAGCTAGCGCCATAGTCAGAAATATGGACAAGCTAGTTTCAGTGAAGGACTTGACATCCTCTGCAATTCGTTGATCAGGATTATCCATGGGAGGGGATGAAGCATTCGCTTGCTTGATTCTTGATTCAGAGTTCAACGATGGGGACCAAAGTTCGAGTTGGTAGTAAACTCGATGAGAAGAATAGAGGTGCAGTATTCTTTGGGTCATCCAGGTTCTCCATTGAAGTGCCAAGCAATCTTGTTGGTAGCGATAAAGCACATTGATAGGAGCCAAAAGTATAAGTGCCACCAGGAAGTTTCGCACAATAGCATAGAATTGATCGACTTCACCATCTCCCAAAGCACTCCAAAAATCCCGAGCAAGGAAACTGAAGGCAACTCTTACCGTGCTACTGAGGAGCATGAGGACTATCAAACCCAATAACATCCAGCGTCCATTAGAATTCTCAACGAAGTACATCTTGGTCATGGTGAAGAATGCTGATATTTGATGTCTCCAGGAAATAGGTGTAGAGCTGACGGATTCTATTTTATCCGTATCATTCCAGATGCGATATGGAGCAGATGCGTTGGCCATTTCTACGTCACCTCCTTCGTTCGCAGGATATGACGCCTCCATAGTGACTTTATTGATGGACACACCCCTTGCTCCTGTTTCACAGATATTCAGTTGAGCTCAGAGTCTTTGATTTCAACAGAGTAAACAAAGCCACCGATTATTGTTCGATGAAGTTGTAGTAGTCGGGTGAGTCCAAGTGGCGGAGTGAAATTTGGCGCGAAAATCTCGGCAGCCACTTTGGGCGCATGCATTATCATCACTATCCACAAACCGAGCGGCATTGCCCTCTTTCGTCGACTCACTCTTGGAAATTACATTCCAGGATAAACCCTCTTTGCACCAATCTATACCAGCACGAGTACAGTTGAAATATATCGCTATCATGCTTTGGGTGGACAAGTACCGACCAACTGAGCTCGATGAGTTGAACTACCATGATGAGATCAGTGAGCGCCTGTCGTCGCTTGCCAAGAATCCAGCATCCTTGCCCCATCTCTTCTTCTATGGTCCTTCCGGGGCTGGGAAAAGGACTCGTATATCTGCGCTCCTTGGTGCCCTCTTTGGTCCATCTGCTCACAAGCTGCGTCTGGATCAACGGACCTTCACGACACCTACCAACAAGACTGTCGAGCTACACATGATTACGTCGCCACATCATGTGGAACTCAGCCCTGGTGATGCAGGTAATAATGATCGCTTTGTCATCCAAGACGTCCTCAAACAACTCGCCTCTACCAAGAACATCCGAAGTACGGTTGCCAACCAACAAGAGTCCAATGACGCCAAGTGCAACACTGACATCAAGATTGTGGTGTTGCACCAAGTAGACCAACTGTCCACACAAGCGCAAGCAGCGCTCCGTCGAACCATGGAGAAATATGCTGTGACATGCCGGCTCATTCTTTGCTGTGAATCTCCGAGTCAACTCATTGCCCCACTACGATCTCGATGCCTTGGAATCCGAGTTGGCGCCCCTTCCGTTCCACAGATTGTTGGCATCTTGCAACAAGTAGCACAGAAAGAGCAGTTTCAACTGCCTGATACGTTGGCTACACAATTGGCAACAGAATCTGGCCGCAATGTACGAAAGGCTCTCTTGCAGCTCGAGGCTGCTAGAGCCCAAACAGGTCCCACTGCCACGGAACTCCCACCTGATCTCGCCTTGCCCTCCACAGATTGGGAAATCTATATTGCACAACTTGCCACAGATATTACCAACGAACAATCTCCCCAACGGCTCTTGGCAGCCCGAGAAAAATTGTATGAATTGTTGGTACATTGTATCCCTCCCACCACTATCCTCAAGCGACTCGTACAAGAGCTCTTGGTCAAGGTTCCCGACGAAGCACTCAAGCTTTCCGTCTTGGAGTGGGCAGCTTTTTATGAACACCGTATTGCAATGGGGAGCAAGGAAATTTTTCATCTTGAGGCGTTCCTTGCCAAGTACATGGCACTTTACCGCACCTACATTAATGAACTCTTCGGGTAGATCATTAACAAGGACTATGAACTGCACAGGTATGTAATCTAGCGAGTAGACGAGTTGTCGAAGTGGGATGTTACAATGTCGTTGCTATAGAATGGACTCCATTCCTACTACGAGATTATCATGATCATGGGGGTGCGACGAGAAGAAAAGTGACGAACATGTCAAGAGAAACCATCCCGATGAACACGACGACGAACTCAAGTATACAACCACGGTAGCCCTACTCTAGATAGTCCATTCTATTTAGTTTGTTACAAGGACTCACTGAAATGTAGCTTGCTTGTTGTTGGAGCGCATCGGTTAACCATGCTTCTCGGTTAGAACCCTCTTTGCAAGAGCGATTCCAAAACAATGTCAAGGCCACAAACAGTCCGGTCGGTAGAAACATCCATGAGATCTATTCGGGGAGACGTCATCAGGGGGACGTAATCGTCTGGCCTTCCTTGCGAATTCGTGTCATCATGGACGGCAGCCAGATCATCGCTTTCCCATTCTTCGACACATTGTGCATACTGTTTTCAGTATTGAACTCGTGTAGCAACCATGTCTTCTTGGGAACGTGCTCGATTTGTACCATGGTCCAGAATACCTGATTGTCCAGCGGATGATCTTTCTCTTGAAAAGGAAAAGCTCTTCCGAGTTCTCAAACGGGAGGCTGATCAAGCAAGACAGGCGATGGATCAGACATCAGATGGCAGTACTACCGAGAATGCGATCATCAAATCTACACAAGTCTTCCGTTGGCCTGACTTTTTCAAGAGTGCTGCATTTGGAGGAACCATCGGTTGTATTACTGGAACTGTCTTTGGTTTCATGGATGGCATGCGAACGGTGCAACAACACACAGTAGTCATGAACGCTTCCAATATGGCAAAGGGACGATACATCTTGCAAGGATCAACACGATCGGCTGCTTTGTTTGGAGGATTTTTCGCTGGTTTCCAAATCCTCCGATACGGTGTTCGTGTTGCCGCTGATCCCGGAGAGTGGCCCGAAATTGCCGTGGCTGGAGTTGTTTCTATGGGGGCGTTGATGAGTCAACCAGCCTTCCGACCCTCCATGCCCTATGCTTCTATGCTCATTATTATGGATGGTGTCCATATCATTATGAAGCAGTTTGACTAATTAAACAGGATTGTTTGTTTGGGTAATGGGTGAGATAATTACTTCTAGCTCTAGCTTGGTGTAGGAGAGTAGGTCCTGTTTCAAATGTTGATTTCGAAGAAATCGAGTTCGGAGTCGCTCTCTCCCTCAAAACCAACAGCCACATCTGCATCTCCATCATTCGATGGCGTTGCAACATGGGTTGATTGGGATGTTTCTACCTCGACGGCATCACCAGATGCTAATGTTACTGCGGGAGTAACTGTCTCGGAAATGAATGGAGTGGCACATAAATCTGGGGTCTCAGTAGAGAGCATCCTGTTTTCCTTCAATCCGGTAACATCGTCTGACGAATCAGCCATTTCAGTGACCCCAGTACTTGTCACTGGCGCGACACCGGTCTCGATTGTTTCCTCTGACATGCATTTGCCTACATCTTCCATAGACGTATCAGCAGTCACACTCTCAGCGGAATTCACGGCCTTGTTGTCAACAATGTATGAACGGACAGTGTTCAATGACATGTTCTCTGTCTTGCAAACGTGAGCATCTTTCAAAGCTGAACCTTCCATTGCTTGTTCAGATACAGACGTAGTCTTCTCACCAACTGGAACTCCAGAACTCAACGACGAGGTAGCTTGGGAAAATCCTCCAACATCCGTAGCTGTGTCAGTTCCTAAATTCTCCGCTGGAAACGTACCAGGGGTATCCAAGGGTTCGTTCTTTACTGGGCCACGGCCAAGGGAATCGTCATGAACACTGTTCGCAGATGACGAGCTTGATGATGACGAGCTTGACGAGGAACTAGAAGAGTCGGATGTTGATACACCGGAATCAACCAAGTCAATGACAGCAGGTGTTGAAATGGGGTCGGCTTTGATTCCATGAACGTTCCTCTCCACTGATGGATTATGACTAATCACTTCAACTTTGGGACGAACATTTCTGCTGGAGTTTGAAATGAGGTTTGTCGTTCGAGTTGGCGATTTCTTACTCTCCGGTACCAACCCAACTTCTTGGAGAACTTGCTGTAAGACAGAATTGCCAGTATTGACAGTATCATCGATACTCATGCTACAGGAGGTATCATCAACCCGTTGCTTCTTCGTGGCGGAAATTTTGATATCACTGGAGCGAGCCGATCGGGGATCACCATCGTCGCCAAAGGGGCGCGATTTCTTGTTTCTGATAGATCTGTCTGGAAGTTCGAATGATCCTTTGCCTCGACTAGAAAGATACCTCATAATATTCTCAGAATACGGGTAGCGGAAAATACAACTCCGACGGGAAGCATCGAGTACAAGGCTTCGCATTGTGTCTGCCTTCGGTGCTGTCAACGTCTTCATACGCTGGACATTCCCAACGCAGACCAATTGGTATTTGGCTGGAAATCATGACACAAATGAGTTTCGATGTCACGAAACTAGGTTTTTCCTTGCTTTCAAATGCTACTTACCGCGCGTGATGGCAACATTGAGACGGCGGTCGTCCGAAAGGAACCCGATGGTTTTCTTGTTTGCCTTGGACTGACTTCTCACGAACGATACAATTACAATGTCAGCTTCGCAGCCCTGGCTGGAATCTACTGTGGCCACGACCACGCTGGCACGACGTTGTCCAAGGAGTTTCTTGATTAAAGACACTTGAGCTTGATAGAAAGTGATAATACGGATGCGGTCAGGAGAGCCCCATTTACCAGGAGTGTTTCGTGATGCATCTTGCAATGCCCTCACCAAATTGCATACAACTTGTGCTTCAGCTTCGTTTTCATACGACCCTGAATGCGCTTGTCGTTCGAACCCATCGACCTGGAGGAAAGAGTATGGAACGCCATGTAGTATCTGTACAGCTTGTTCTCCGTAGTCCTTGTTGACGACATTTTCGCCGTCGCGAAGTTTGCCATCATAGAACCGGTCAGATGGGAAACAACTCACATCCGGTTTCATTCGGTATTGAGTGTCCAACATGATATGCTTGTAGTTACATTCAAACATCAGTCGTTCGTGGAGACTGCGGCTCATTCCATATTTTTCTGCCAAATCACTGGTTACAGTTGCTGGTAGCTGCTTTGGATCTCCAACAGCCAAAAGTCGCTCAGGTCGATATTGAAAAGGGATGTACATCTCAGGCTCTGTGGATGCTGCCGCTTCGTCAACAATAAGGTCATTGATCTCCACAACTGACTTCTTGATTACAGTCGCCCCGGAGCTAGCCAATGTGCAAAAGATCACATGAGCCGAATGTAGAAGTTGCCTCCAAATGGTTTCATTGTTCCAGTCACGGATGTGTTGCAAAATGTCGCCTACTGTTTCAAGCATTCGACTCACCACTGTGTCATCAGTGCGGTTAGAAATATCATGCTCGAGTTCCTCGCAAAGGTGTTCCACATTCTGTTCGAACATAGCGTCCAACGTCAAACTACGTTGCATCCGTTGTTTCAACCTGGTGGCCAAATCAAACGCCCACCTTCGTTGAACCTGATTAGCCTTGGCCCTCGCCCGAGTGTGTGATAGGTATTCCTTCAATTTGCCGAAATCGTCAATGACTGTTTGAATCCATGTGTACAAGAAAATCGAACGCAAATGGGACGACTCGCCCCGATGGGAGCTATGACGACCCACGTCATCGTCCATGATTTTATCAACGTCCCCAACCAATACAACATTGCATGGTGCAACGTCGTTGGACTTCATGGACTCTAGAAAGCGAGTGCACAACACAGAAACTGCCTTGTTCGTAGGAGCACACACCATTAACGAGCGGGACATTTCATCTCGGATGGATTGCATGATGTATCTACAAGCAATCGACAAGAGTAGAGTAGTCTTGCCTGTACCTGGCGGCCCTTGAACCAACGTAATAGAACTTGCGTTTGCTTTCAAAAAACTCCTAGCAGCCTTCTCTTGACTTGGGTTCAGTTTCCCAATGTTGAAGGTTTGCTGGACTTCCTTCAGAGGAACTAAATCATCATCGTCATCGTCACCTAAAAGTGCTGGGTTGTTGCTCCTTTCATGGACGGTCTCTGCCATGTCGCCATATTCGTTTTCTGAGAACTTGGTGTGTGTAGCACCTTTGTTCCCTAACAGGGGAGACAAAAAGGGAACATTCCTGGTATCTTTTGAGGTACAAGCCTCAAACTTTCGTTGTTCAGTTAGTAAACAAGTGACGGGCAGGACATGCCATATGGCACCAGTGTCAGGTTTGTTCGGTGTGAAGATCATGACCCCAAAGCGCTGGTCTTTAATCATTTGGTCCCTAGATGTGGGAATGATAGTCCCCAGTACGAATTGGTGTAGATTGTCGGAAGCAGACTGCTTTGCACATGCAACAACAGTACCTTGGCGCAAGGCATCAATTTGTGGTTGCGTGAAGCGGCGCTCGCTCGCAAAATATAGAATGGCATGACCTGTTTTGTCTCGAGCTTCGACATTAGCCAGGGTCACTTGGAAGCTGTCATTTGGCAACCGACGTCGCCTCTGCTGTTGTTGTTTCGGTTGTTTCCCCTGTTGGTGCCGAGGGTCTCCTTTAGACCCTTGACCTTTGGAATCTCCAGCGTTCAACTGCCCCTGTATCTTACCAACTCCAACGCAGACGGCGTGTCTAGCCTCTTCCATAACCAAAGCAGCACGATACGAAAAATGCTGATTGGCATCGGGATACGTAGCCGGCAAAGGTCCATCGGGCACAGGGAGTCCCAACCGCCGGCATACATTTCTCCACGTTTCTTGTTGGTTGGCGTGACGAGAAAGGAATTCCTGTGGGGTAGATCTCAGCAGGCTAGCGAAAAATCGTTCAAAGGGAGCCACAGACTTCGGAATCGCTTTTGACGAGCGCTCTTTTTCATCAGGGCGCAGAATTCGAGTTGCTTTGGGCTTGCGAGCTTCCTTCCGAGCCATGGCAGCACCACCAATGAACTTTGTTGTTCCATCTGATCGAGATTCGTAATATTTCTTAGATTTTACGGCTTTCCTGGAGTTGCTCTTGATAACTGGGAGCTTGGCACCAGACGACATATTACCTGTATCGGCTGCTCCTCTTTTTGTCTTTGCAACCAACACCACCTGTTTAGTGGATGGAAATTACCGGTTGCATGCGTGGAGTTGTGTTTCCGTCGTTGGTGCTCGAATTTGGCGCATGACAACACGCACAGAAGGCCAGACATGCGTGGTCGTGCAATGCTTTCCAATCGGTGTAGTCGCACGCCACTGCCCGTCTTTGTTGTTCGTTTGCGACAGTTTGCAAAGCACGAACCAGCCGGATCTTGCTTTTTCAAATCACTCACTCATTGGTACTTGGTTCCTAAACGCCATTTCCATGAAATTGTCCACTTCCAAATCCCCCTATCGGCCCATGTCCGAAAATAAAGGAGTCTCAGACTTCCATGAGTGGGACGAAGAGAAGTTAGGCAATTTCTTTCAGCAGCGAGGGCTGGGACAATATGGCCCCGTTCTCCGTCAACACAAAATTACTGGTGTTCTGGCTCCCTTGCTTTCTGACAACGATCTCAAGGAAATGGGGATCCAAATTGTTGGGGATCGTCTCATGTTCAGACATCATTTGAAGACCTTGGCTCGTACACAAAGGTACAACAAGCGCATGGAGGGTCTTTGGGAAGGCGAGGAACGCTTGTTCTTTTCTGGATGTGACAGAGCCTGCTTCACTTTGGGAGGTTTGTGTCCCGTCGATCCTAGTACCTACAAGTTGACGACCAATCATTTGAAGGTGAAGAAGGTTCAGCCATGGCGTTGTGGACCCTTCCCCCTGATTTGCTGCGGCGCCACCTACATGCACAACAACATTGACTTGAGCAAGGTGGACGACGTTGATGTCATGGGAGTTCCCGCCCCCTGCATCTTGCGTACGTGCTGCTGCGCTAAAGGGAAGGATTTGGTGGAGATTGAGAGTCGGTTCGAGAAGGGCGGCAAAGTACTCCTTAGCTTGGATGAAGGCAAGGGAGAAGTTGTTGCCAATATGATTCTCAACCAAGTAGAAGAATCTCAAAGGATGGAGAGAAGTTGAACTTGTTTTGTAGAATGTCTGCATGATCAATATAATGCCATTGTAGTACTCGTACAATACACCGCATCGTCATTCATCATGTTGTGGCTATTTACCGGTTAGTTTACAGCGCTTGATCCAAGTCATTCTGTTAGCAGAGTCAAACGAGTCGGCAGTTCATGTTCGAGCCAAAATTTTGCTGTCCGACAACACGACGATTTGAATTCCTTCCACATGAACAGTGGTCGCCACGATGGTGATTGCTCTTCTAACAGGTGCCTTACTGACTACGCCCTTCACACCAACATTGACCACCATTGAACATACTACTAGAGAGAATACTTTGTAGGATTTGAGTGGCAGTGTGTCGCCGTCATGGGAATCCAAGGACTGCACAAAGGGCTCAGTTTCGCCACGAGGAAAACCAGCCTCCAAGACTTTAGGGGGAAAACTCTTGCGATTGATGCCTCTTCCTGGCTCCATCGCAGTGTATATAGTGTTGCTGAGAAGTATGTGGAGAGTATGGAACAAGGCCGAGTTGACCCACAGTGTGTTCAAGCTTCTGCCAGGTACATTTCTTCCCGATGCAGAGAGCTTCTAGGACCCTTCCAGATGGGAAAGCTCTTTCTTGTCATGGATGGCAAGCGATGTCCACTCAAGACAGTTACCAACGATGAACGCGAACGGAAACGGATAGAGAACTTGAACGAAGCCCGTCAGTTCAAACGTAGAGGTCAACGTACAAAAGCAGAGGAAAAGTACAAATCTTGCATCAAAATCAGGGATGCTCTCACAATTGCAGTCATGAAAAGTGTCCAACAGTCGTTTGCGACGGATGCTAGAGTCCAATTGGTGTGGTCTCCCTATGAGGCTGATGCTCAGTTGGCAAAGCTATGTTTGGATAGAAAGGCAGATGGCGTAATCACAGAGGTACGTTTCTATACTACCGGTACTCTACTTCCAAACACCTGGATGCTGGATATGGTTTACAACTAACATACTCTCCCTTTACCAGGATTCGGACGTTTTGGTGTACTCCGCTACCTCGCATTGCTCGTTTCCTGTAATATACAAGCTTGATAGGCACACAGGGAGTTGTGATGTCACTTCGATGGACTGGCTTTTGTCGTTTCAGGAGGAGAATCAGCCATCAAACACCAATTCAAAGCAACGAAATGTAATTGAGACCCTATTGACCAATCTAGCATCACGACAGGCTCGAAGGGAAGGATTTGGAGTCCGACTCTTTGTGCAAGCTTGTGTGTTAGCAGGATGTGACTACGCACCAAACGAACTGGTGGGGGTCGGCCTTGTTGGCGCCTTCAAGTTTATTCGAGACAATGCATTCAGAGGTGACACAGAACGTTTCCGCAAAGTACTCGACTCCATATCCAAGAAACACACGCTCAACATTGACCGAGGTTCCTACGAATTGAATCTAGCCAAGAGTGAGGCGATTTTCTACCATCATTTGGTTCGTCACCAGGATGGTAGCATTGCCCCACTTTGCGCTATTGATAACTCGGAGCCAACGGCAAGGTGCTTTCCATCATTGCGGCGCTTTGAAGGAGATCTAGCCTTTCTTGGGACGATGAGTGTCGCAGTGCCTTCCACTCACAAAGCCCCCACTTGCTTAAAACAACGTGTACAGTCACAAGTACAGTCAGGTGTAGCGAAGACACAGCATCAACCAACTCGTCCCTGCCGACCGGCCACTGTCAAAAGGCCGATGGCTGCAGCCCGCAATCCGTATTTGTCTAAACGCACCAACCTAGTTGGAGATTCCAAGTCCAAGACGAGTGTAAATCCTTTCAACAAGTTTGTAAGGGACTCCAAGACAGAAAAACCCGCTTCGATTGGTGGCTGGTTCACACGGGAATCTCAACCAAGACGCCGAGACCATCCGGTTGCCCCAATGATTGTCTCCGATGTTCCTCAAGTGGATGAAAAAACAAGGTCCGTGACTTTGCCTCCAGATCGAGATCTTGGCGAGCATACCTCTGTCTTTGAGTATGAAGCATCTTCCAATTCCGTGGAATACCAGAAGTCCAAGGCGAGTCATTGCACGGAACTTCGGGACTACCCACAGGAAACAGAAATGCCATCCTTCTTCGAGCTCTCCGACTCCAATTCACGAATACTGGATGTCGACGATGCTGACTTGGACAGTTCAAAGCCTGTCAGGGTTTCATTGGAACCGTCGGAGCTGCAGATCAAGACGGACTCAAACTCGTCCTTCGATGATATCGAGGAGTATTCTCCTGTTTTCTCTGCGAAAGAAGACACGAAAAGCTCTGCTGGTGATGTCAAATTTGACGCTGTTCGACGTACTATTCTAGGGAACACCAGCAGCAAGTACTTCCGACCTGGAAAGGCAGTTGGCCCCAAATACGTTTCCGCTTCAACACACACCAGTGTCAAACAAGACCTGCAGTTACTCGCAAACAACGCTTCCAGCTCTAAAGGAGCAGCGAAATCCTCCAGCTCGATTTTGTCCAAACCTAGACGTTCTATACCTGGAGGGCACTCGAAGCCCCCACTTGGTCCTCTTCTTCGAGGATTTCAACGTCAAGTTGCAGGTACCGTTGACAATGCGGTGACAAGAGATTCTTCGTCGCGGACTCTTCGTCCGCCTTCCAAGAACAGAACAATTGAGAGCTACTTTCCCCCTGCGAAAAAGACTCGGCGTTCTGGACCAAATCAATTGCCTCTAGGGGTTGTCACAAGTGAAACTGATGAACAGTTTCTTTGGGAAACCCCTTGAAATAGAGCACTAATCTAGAAGCATCACATTACGACACTATCTTCTCCACTAGGAGGATGCATTTGTGCTTTTCCCAAATGGTTTTAAAGTACTTAAACTTGTTCGACTCCTCCCTCAGTGTTTACCAGAGTGAACGTCGGCGATTAATACGTCTACGGCTGATGCGTTGGCTTCCATCTTCGTTTTCGGTAAGATCACTGCGAGTTTGGAGTGTCTCCAAAAATTCATGAGCTTCTTCTCCAGACATGATGATTCGGTCTACGACAGTATTGAAGGAGGAACACTCGCGACATTGAACCCCTAGGAAATGCCAAGCACGGGCATCATCCGACTTTTCACAATCATTGCATGTAATATTCACCACACGTGCAAGCTCAGGTGGCACTTGCTGAAGTGCAACTCCCGCAGCCATGGCGTTCCAAGTAGGCATCATGCGTTCCCGCGTTTCAGCAGTCTTCTTACAGATCGGACAACGGGAGTCGTGAGCAGCCAACTGCCGAAAGCATTCCCAATGGATGGCATGTCCACACGGCATTTCATGTGAAGCGCTTCTCGAACTAAACAAATATTCTTGACAGACAGGACAATTGGATTTGTACTTTCCACTCTTGCAGTTGTGGTTTGAGTACAGAGATTTGTCGATGCACATTCCACAGTCATGGCAGTGGCGGAAATTCTCGGCACCTCCCACACGACAGAATCCACAGTCAGTGCAATGGTATGGCTTTTCGTCACTGGACATGAACAAATTGCAGACCTTGCAGTGATACTGGCCAAAAAGCACCCCACAATTTACACAGTTGTCCCTACAACCGCTCGCCAGGTTAGTGTCACTGATAATCGCATTTGAATAGTAGCGCAAACAGAACTTACTCTTTGGCACTCTGCTTCGTGTAGCACTCGCGACAGATAATCTCTTTGACCGCAAAACGATCGATGGTGTGATGGGTCTCTTCTGGCGTTTGCATGGCTGGATTCATGGGCATAGAAGAACTCCTGGGGTATCGCCTCATTGCTTGCCTCTGAATAAGCAAGGGGGGAAGGATGGGACTTTCATCGTGACAAATGCGACATCCAAATGCAGCGCCACAACACGGGGAAATAAAGGTGCACTTTCTTTCGTAGTGGTTGCAGGGCGGTCTGGTCAATTCAGCACGCTTGGTGGCCTCGTTGGAAACGGGAACACAAACAGCCCCATCATCTAGGAAGTTCATGGCATTACTATTGTTGTTGTTCCTTGAATTTTGGTATCCACCGTCGGTGCCGCCGGTGTCACCGTACCCGAGTCCTTCATCGTCACCATAACCATAGGGATTGCCGCCAAGCTCCTGGGCACTGTTCGTTGACCCCACGGAGTTAGTTCCAATACTACTCCTACGACCGTCCATCAAATGTTGGATCGACCGTCGCCTTTCATGGATTGGCATGCTTTCATCAGCTAGGATAGCCTTGATACTTGCGCGTCGTTGCCGCTCTTCTTCATGGGACATAGAACTCCTGCGGCCACGGCGGAACCCACCGCCACTATGTGTACTAGCAGACAGCTCGGGCTCACTTCGCAGCTCTTCAATCACAACTTCTTCAGTCTCCTCCGTCTCCATAGCCGCGTCATCTACGTCCATGTCAGCCATGATGGAACTGAAAACGACTACTAAAAATACTTGGGTTGTGGAAGTTGCAAACGTATGCAGAAGAGTTTGGGCCCTGCTTGGTCCTGTTCTGAACCTCAAGATTTCCCTACCGGTGGGAAAGGAGGGATGGGAGGATTCCTCGTCGAACAGGTTCGATGCCAGTGTCACAACATCTGTAGAGGCTTCGCCGGGTCATCCCCCGAACTAGAATGACCCCTTCTCTTCTCATTTTCGCTGGTTCTCTAACTATCTCTACGTAAGAAACACGCCGTAACCCCTCTCTAGGTACTACTAGGTACTACTATTGGGACACGTGGAGTGCCGCAGCATCTGCGCCATGATGAGATTACTATTTCTCCGAAGTCTGTGAGAAAGTAGTACCGTAGTATGCTCCCACTTTTTGGGCCCCCGAACGAGCAACCGAGCTCTCGTCAACTATGGAGGGAGGAGTGAATGGAAGGATCCTCAAGCCATTCCATAGTAGCAACTCCTTTCCCAAGCACCTAAACTACAATACAAGTGTATTTCCCTCCACTCTTGCAACAGAGAAGTAGTCACGCGAAAGGGCAATCAATTTCTCTTCAATAGAACCCATAACCCCATAGTAATAAGGACAACAAGCGCAAAACTACTAGTACTCTTTGGAGCAATTGACACACCGTTACACTGAAACAACATCACTTGTAGGAGAGGTTGGGGGCTGTTCACCACGGGCCTCGGCACGCTCTGCTTGTTTCTTAGCCGCGATTTCCCTCGACTCGATTTCAATATGAATCTGAGTTTGAGTGGGGTAGAACATGTTTCCAAACACCTTGCCAGCAACATCAAATGCGATGGCACCCAACGGCATGAAAATGATCACCAAGTAGTTAATGACACGAGTTGTGAGAATATGAGTGACAACACCGACCAAATTGAAATATTCGCCAGGTCCTCGTTCTCCGATAATTTGATACACCACAAGGAACACAACATAGAAAATAATGGATGCGTACGTCACACCATACCACGTATATGGTAGGCGACTGAAGAAACCTTCCTTGACATCCTTTCGGCATGTAAAAGCTGGGAAACGTCCGTGCAGCAAAGATTTCGATTCAAACAAGACCTTGTAGACCAACAAAATAATCAAACATGAGAATGTCACTTGCCCGACACTTTGCAAGTCACCACCTTCACCCTCGCCCACTGTGTCCTTGTTGGACATCAAGCCATGGAAAGCTGAGGAAACGCCGCCAGCAAGAGACAGCTGCGGAATGCTTCCGTAGTAGAGGCAGAAAATATGAGCAAGTGTCAATAGCACCCAGCGAACAAACACTCGGAATGTGATCAGCTCATTTTCACGCGTTGGTTGGTATACTTCAGGGTGTTTTCTGATGTAGTCCTTCTCGAGGCATCTGTCAAACATTCCTAGCAGTAGAATTGGAACCCCTGCAACAAAGTTAAGCATAGCAATAACCCATTCATCAAAGAGGGGAGTGCCACTGTATAAGGAGTCAGAGTTGAAAACAACAAGACACCCCGCCATCACAGCATTCTTGTAAAAAGAAAATAGGGCAACAGTTGCCAGACGCATGAAATTCCAGCGTCCATGGATCAGCACCAATGTCTCAAGGAATCTGAACTGTGCGATAGCAAAATCAGATGCATTCACAGCTTGCTTTCCTTCTTTTCCTGAAATACCAACACCGACATGAGCCTCCTGAATCATTCCAACGTCATTAGCTCCATCTCCAATGGCCAAAGTAACTGGTTCTGGAACAACATGGTGCCGGACTAGCTTCACCAAGAGAGCCTTTTGTCGTGGACTGACACGACACGCAATAACAGCATTGCATTTGCTGGCAACGGCAAAGATAACCTCTTCCATCTCTGGGTCACCTAGCATGTGCTTCAGTGCGGCTCCTTCGATAACAAGTGCATGAGGGCCGTCGCCACTCTTGGGCGTAGGTGCCACGGCATGATGTGACTGTGGTGAACTGATAGCAGACAATGCTTCCATGCGTTTCTCTTTCTTCAAATGCTTCACAAGATGCCCCTTTTGAACTGACCGATCAACAGCAAACATCCGCTCCAAAATTGTTCGTCTTCTAAGATCGAAGTCATTCCCTGTTTCTCCACCGACTGGAGCGAAACTCTTCAACGAGAGCGTATCCTCATCAATAATAGGCTGTGCTTGCTCGTGGGCTGCTTCGTTTGCTGTCAATGATGCCAAGGAAATGTTTCTCAACTCAGTTGAACCCAGGCGCCCTTCCTGTTTATGCTTTTCCAACAGGTTCCTCGCGGATTGAGCCCTACCGAAGACGTTGGGAACTTCTTCGGAAGACAGAGAGACCTCAATTTCGGTATCTGGAGACATCGCCTCGATCGGCGAGCGCTTGGCGCTCAACTTTTGCCCTTCAGAAGTAGCGAGGAATTCCTGGATAATTTGTTCAGCCCTGTTTCGAACGTTGCGACGGCGTACAACATCGAGGAGAATATCTTTTTCGGCTTCCTCCTCTGTCTTCAAAGCCAAAGCTTGTGCTTTTAGGTCAGTCAAGTCGGCTCCGAAAACCTTTCCAAAACCTAGGTAGATTTGGACCACAAATGACCGATGAGTCCGAGAAATAGCGCGACTGCACTTTGCCATCATGAACTTCATGTTATCAAATGACCATGTGTCGTTGGACTGGTCAACTGCGGCCCTCTGGTATAATGGGAGTTGTCCGTGTTTCACAAGACGCATGAACTCCATCGCACATTGTGCACGAACATAGTCCACTCCTTTGTCAGCCACCTCGATAAGTTTCATTTTCGGTGTGAGAACATGGGTTGAGTAACCGATTTCAATGGCTGTCTCCCGCTTGTCACCAGTCAAAACCCACAACTTGATACCAGCCTTCTCAAGAGTTGCAATGGTACGAGGCACTCCAACTTGGAGCTTGTCTTCGATGGCAGTAGCTCCAACAATATGAATCTCACGTTCAATGGAATATGCAGCTGCCTTCAGCTTCTCGTTTCTATTTTTGATCGACGTCGAAGCAGCCTTGAACTCCTCTAGCCAAGTTGTACACTGATCGTCGGTCAAAAAGCGAATACCCAGCACGAGCGTACGGAGTCCTTCCGACGCAAACTCTCCCAGGTGAGACTGAATTCCAAGCATTTGAGCAATTTCCCAGTCGTCTTCTTGCTGTTGGTCAGAACCCTCAGACACCGATCGCAATTGAGTACTATCTCTATTTTGAACATCAGGAGCAACAATTTTGTCAGCTCCAGTACAAACTTCGGCATCAAGCATAGCTGAATCAGCACCCTTGCAAAAAAGCATAGCTACACTGCCGAGCTCAGGCGGAGATCGCAAAAGGATAGACATTCGCTTTCTTTCCGAATCAAACTTATTCACGGCCAAAATGCTCCAAGTTTCCAAACGCTGCATGTTGGGGTCCTCCAAGAATTCATTTATCATGTTGGCATCCGCATTTGTGCTGGGAACTGTATCTGCCGCAGTATCGGCAGCCAGAGATTTCGGTGAGATTGTACCAGCCTTGATTCCTTCAATTGTAGCAGGATCAGTGAAAAGGGTAGGATGAGCACATCGGATCTTGATCCCGCTTGAGTCACGACCGACAACTTGGAAGCCAAATGACTTGCTGGCCTCAGAAACGAGAGCTCCCTCGTCAGGACTCTCAGCTTGGTACATATATCCCAGAGGTGCACCATCTGAACCTTTTTCCATTGTAGTTGGGACATGCTCAGAGCTAGCACTCGCAGTCCGACTTCGATTCCCGTCTGGGATGCCGCCAATAACGATTCCTTCTTCCTTCAAGGGTTCCAAGTCGCTCATATCACTGGCAGTTCGATCCCTGAGCTTGGATTTTCTCTTAAAGAGTTTCTTCGACATGGAAGATCCCTGTGAACTGACTGACTTTGCAGCATCAATATCATCATGGTCGTCCAAGTCTTTTTCAACCACAACTGTGTGGCACAGGCTCATGACGCGCAAGAACATTTCCGAGTTGAACGTAAGATCACCGTCTGCAGGAAGGGCCTCCCTACCATTCACACCCACTCGACCGACAAGGAGTTGTCGTACAGGGTGGAACGAGGACTGGGGATCTTCTTCTTCGAGACCTGGTCTAGTCTTTTGAATCGGGGCACCAAAGACAAGACCATCTACAGAGCAACGTTTGAATCGCATGACATTTTGGGTCAACGTTCCTGTCTTATCCGAAAACACGTATTGGACTTGCCCCAAGTCGGTAACATTGGTGCTTCGGGCAATTGCTCGAGTATCCGTTTTGGCATCGTACATGTCGATGTCGACATATATCAAGAACAAATAGAAGAAGTTGATGGCTTCGACTGTTACGTACATACTCAAAGGCACAAAGTTACTCAGGAGGGTAACATACAAGAGGAACATTTGCAGCCAGTTTCGCGTGTTTGTTTCCCATTTGGGAGGATCAAGGTGGGCGGGCAAGTAAGGCCAAATGTCCGATGTATTGGTGTTGAGCCCGGTATACCACAAATCGTCGAATTGGAGATCGTTGTGAATCACGGCTTGTGTGCTCAATGAACTGATGCACAAAATCATGATGATAATCACCAAGACAACTGTCTTGTTCATCAGTCGGTCCAATTGGCTGAACTTGGAAGGAGTTTCGAACGAGTTTTGCACCAATTTTGTATCTGTTCCAGTAAAACATGAAAACCCAATGGCCCATTCTGTGTTCCGAAGGACTGCACCGCGAAGGAGTAGATTGTCTGCTCCCAACGGTATGTCATGGCACTCATCCCCTGGTTCTACCGGTGGCAAAGTTAGCTTTCCAGAAAACGTGTTCACGTGAGGGTTTGGAGGTTCTGAAGTCAGAGCAGCAACCCAATGGCAATCGGGGCCTGGTGGAACGAATTGCATGCTGGCAGGTGATCGAACATCACCCATTGAACTAAAAAAGCTACGTTTGATAGCAATCTCATGAGACTCTTTTGCGTCTCCGGCGTTTCTGTAGGTTGGATGCTTCAGCACCGATACTCCGTCAGGGTGTGCTAGACATGAAAATCTAGTGATTCGTTTGGTTGCCTGTTCAAGCGTTTCAAGCTCTCCCTTTTCCTCTTCCTCTGGAGTGTCGGAGATGTCGTCCAAAGGCTTGCCACTCTTGAAGCTATTAAGGATTTTCACCGGGAGATGAGGGCTTGTCCTAAGCTTGAGATTTGTCTCTCCATCAATGGAAGAGGTCTCGATGTAGGCGCTGCCACTATCGCCGCTACTGGCAAGCAGCACCATGTCGACGGGTACCATCTCTCTGTTTTTGACAAGAACTAAATGGCCTTGTCGGATATCCATTCGTCGAATCGTTTGGAAGCCAACATTAACGATTTTGCGACTTCCTTTCTGGGAAGTATTGTGTGCACCAGGAACGAAGGACTTGGCAATATCGACCTTGACGTCCTTACCTGCCAAGATACGATCATCTCGCGAGACCCCCTCCTCAGCATCAATCTCATCGCCACGACGCAGAATAATACAGGGTGCATTGTTAGTGAGTTCATCACTTCGGTGGCGCTTTTTGTCTGCAGCCCCCTCGACCAATAAACTGACCCCAACGACGAAGGTCAACGGCCCGAGCGTCGTCCAAGGTGAAATGGCGGATTCATACAAGTCCGTGTAATATCCTCCCGCCATGATAATCCCAACAACTAAAAAGTACATATTGGCAAACCTGCGGAACTGCTCCCCTACCGCCTACCATCAAGAATCAACAAAATAGTGAGTGCTTTATGCTCGTCCAAACCAGTACAGGCGCCACCTAGCCACAACCACTCAAACATTGACTAAGAAATGATGAATTTCCAAGCACTTGTTTCATCCTCAACAGAATAGACAGCATATCCCAACAATCCTTATTCTGTTCAAGAAGGCATACGTACCAGCGGAAGGAAATTCCAAACTGTAAACTTGGAGGTTGTAATCATGTTATCGCACCGATTGAAATCCGGCTTGCCGGCGACAAGGACCCTGTCGCCTTCGTCAACAACATGCTTGCTTCCACCGAGACCCATGGTGCAGGTCACGAGATCCGTGTAGTTTCACCCCCGTCGGTAGATCCAAACAAGTGAGGTACTGTACTCGTACTCTCGCACTGTAGCAACACAACGAGTGAGCCAGCGAGAGAGGTATGTGAAGCGAATGGAAAAAGTTGAACTTGGATGAGCTAAAAGTAGTGCGAGGCATGCACACCAATGCGACATTTTTCGATCACTCGAATCCTTGCGAACCCCCATGGCGCTCCGACTCCGGGTTACCATCAAGGTGACGTTGAAAATGGGCGAGCGAAGTTCGTGGAATCCCCACCACGTTGCGATTCGTGTTTTGCTGCTGCTGTCGCTGATGGTTGTTGATGAAACCCCAACACACACACACCCCAATACCGTAGTAAGTCTTGCTTGCACGTTGTGGACATAGTACGTATGGTACCAACCGTATTGATGGACCAGGTTCGTACCGTACTCGTACCTTTTTCCATTAGTTTCAGCTGGTGTGTCCCTTTGCCAGGAATCTGATTCTAGTGGTAGTTATTATTATACATTATACTGTTGTCGATACAGTTGGTAAAACTCGTCTAAGCCATCCCACACCACAGGCTGTAAGGAAAGGACGAGGAGACAGGTTGTACCTAGAAATGTTTCGGTTGATTTCGGCCATGATGTATGCATTGGTCCGCCACTGAAAGAAGGCTAAAGCCTCTTGACTACGAGTACCATGTAACAGCAATTGTTGCTCACTACTATTCTGATACTCCTACATGCTTCACTATCCGATGTATGCGGTTTCGGTGGGTCATTGTCATCTCCCGGCAAAAACATTGATTTGAAAGTACAATAGACAACAAGTAGACAGTTTGAAAATACCAACAATCGCACGAGGGCAACAACACTTCCACTACCTTCCTTACGATTCCAGTTTAACAAAATACCGACCGAGAGGATCCTTGCTTGTTTCTCTTACTCTTTGGGTTCTTCTGTGACCTCCTTGGTTTCCTCCGAGGCGGTTGTCTCACCCTTGGCCTCCTCAGCCTCTGTAGCTTCAGCCTCCCCCTTTTTGGCCCAATAAGAATCCATATCTTCGTCCAACTTTTTAGAAACAATGGTCTGGTCCTTGGACTTTTGCCAGTACTCGTCCATTTCCCTCTCGAGGTCTTCGGCTGTCACTGGCTTTTTCTTTTCGGGCTTGGGCTTCTTGGCAGCATCCTTTTTACCCTTGGGATTCGTGTCCTTCTTGGTCTTTGCGGCTTCCTTCTTTCCCTTCCCCTTGGTAGGTGGGAGGGCTTTCTTTGTACCCTTGGCGAAGAAGGTGGTCTCTCCCTTTTTACCCTTTTTGCCTGGTGGGGGGCTCTTGACGTTGTGCTCTCCACGTCGGGTGGCGATCTTGTCGTCGCTCTTTCCTCCAGCCGTGTTGGCCCTGCGGCGAGGGTTTCGCTTTCTCTGTCCTGTAGCTTCTCCTGGGGCCATGGTGTGTCTACTAGAGGAGTAGTGGGTGTTGTTTGTTGTTGTGCTGCTGCTGCAATGATGTACTGCGCCAAAGGATCTTGTCCGCCTGTCATCATGGGTCGAGCTGGCCGTTGCTTTCCAATGTGGGGAGGGGAGATACAATCGGGTGAATGGTCTGTCCCAGGCCCGTCCCCTATTTCCCTCTAGTTATATTGAACGTGATGATTTTGGGACGACTTCCGACTCCAAAAGACTTTTGACAGTTGGTCAACCTTTTGGTTATGACGACTTTTATATTTGCACAAGCGCAACACATCAGATCTTCTACTACCGAACGCTGATTCATTCTATGTTATCTCTGCCCAAAGTCGAATCGTGATAGAAATGGGTCTCGAACCGCGACTGGATGGACCATAGTGGTGGCTGGTGGCAGATTTTTATAGTGAGGGTTGGATCCACCATGGCACCCTCCGAACCCGCCACAGAGAAGCGAAAAGCAGCAGCACTCAAAGAAGTTGTCTTTGTTGTTTGTCCAGGAGCTTCATCCAAGGAGCCCAAAGAACTCAATAATGCACTCCAACAGCTAGGGTCTACCATTGTTTTGCCCAAGTGGAAAGGCATCATGCCGAATCATGTCAAGGCCAACATCGACCTGGTACTGGAGACGTGTCAAGAAGCCGCAGAGAAGTATCCTGAAAAATCTATTATACTGGCTGGGCACTCTTTTGGAACGCGCATCATTGTCATTCTCCTTACAAACATAGACAATGGTACAGTCGATGAATTGCCCAAGTCGTTGGTGACAGACGTTGCCATCCTTGAATCTTACCCCTTATATGGACCAACTCCACCAAAACCGACTACTGACAGGGCAGCTACGCTTGAAAAGGCACCTCACAATCTTCGTTGCCTATTTTTCTCGGGCGAGAAAGATGAATTCTTGGACAGGTGCAAGGCATGGCGGGGCAGCAAGGCCAATTTAGGGGAAGCAGCTTTGAGAGAGGTCGTAGACAAAATGGCATGTTCTCAGTCTGCGAAAGTCGTCATAGTTCCGAATGGCAAACACAATGCCTTGAAAGCTAGCAAGTCCAATCAATATGATGTAACGAGCTCATTTCTAGACGCCGTCCGATCCATGTTGAATGACTCCTATCGTCTCCAGTGTACCAGCAAGGATACTCCTATCACGCATTTCTTTGTCCCCGTAAGCAAAAAACCGAGGCGTTAGGCTAAGTTTGTCACCGTTTTGCAAGTGTTTGTACATGCCTTTTAGTAGGTAGACAAGCTCTTTTTGGCGACTGGGTCGTGGGGGTCATGTGCTTGTTGATGGCTGCGTCCGAATGCTAGAATGGAGAAAACTGAAGCCTGTAACCGGGAGTGCTGTTCCTCCAAGTACTGAAACGTTAGCACAATCCACATGGTGGATTTCGCCGATGTTTGGGGCAAACAAGAGAAGCCTTTCCGACGTAGGGACTACGTACAACTCTACGACACAACATGTTGTCGGAGTCGCACAGGGTCGTTTAGGTTGGTGCGACCCTCACTCGAATTATTTAGGGCACGAAACTGCACCCGCTGAATAGAATGTGAGAAAATGTCCAAAAGACGAGCATTCAATCCATTGAGAAGAATCATCCATCAAAGATGGGCTTGCTAGGTTTGGACGGCGATAACGATGAACTCCAGTTCCTCAGAAACCTTCACATTGTAGCTGACAAGAGTAGAAGGCGAGCTAGGAGGGAAGCAACAAACTATGATGACACAAAATTGAGTCCTGTGCTCCAGGAACTCCTGCAGGATCTCAGCTTTTGGGATGTATCGTCAGGGAATCCTGAAGTGAGAGGAGACCAAAAGAAGAAACCTGCAACAAGAGTTTCCACATTCACATTTGGAACTTCGCTATCGTCAGAATTGCTAGGTACTTTGTGTCAATCGACAGGCAGTAGAGATGCTGCTGGCCAGGACCAAAAGGCAGATATTGAGGCTTCCCCAACAGACAAACCAATCTGGAAGAGTGCCACTGACCCTGTGTCTGGACGAACATATTACTACGATGTCATCACGCGAAAAACACAGTGGAATGAGCCACCAGAGGTCAAGGCTGCGAGAATCCGTCGCAAGGAAGAACAGCGCCAACGGGACAAGGAGTTCTTCAAAGAGATGGAATGCAACATCGAGCAATCACTGGCTCGAGGAGAACTCGTCCCCGGTATCCCCTGTCCCGGAAACAACGGTAGTGACAACGATTGTCCTCCTTGTTCAGCTGAGGCAATCGGACCACCACTTGAACCGATCAATTCAGTGTCACCAACCGCCACCGATGGGTCGCATGGAAAGGTTCGGGTCCGTACCATTTCGGGAATGGACGAGGTCCTGCTGGCAGAGCTCCGGGACGACTCGAACGTATTGCCACCCCTACACCAGCCACCCAAGGCTCGTGAAGCTAGTATTGCTTATGCCAAACAGACTGGCTTCAGTTCTGTGAGCGAAGTCCGGTCAGGAAGGCCTCCTATGCCACATCGACCCTTTAGTAATGAAATGGTTGTGGTCGAAGGTGCACCTGACGTGAAGGGTACGAAGGAATCACAAACCATTGACCGCCCAGGTTCCGATTCCGAGCTAGCAGGAGAGGCCCTTCTGGACGGGCCCTTGCAAACAGACAATGATGTCATCGGAGAACTTCCCATGGCATGCAAACCCACCGCTATCACACAACATTCCCGTCGCAATACAGGCGGAACCATCTACATCGAGAATACCATTTACAACCCAGATATCCAAGCTACAATCAAGTGTGTCTGCGGTGTATATCGCGCTCACATTGTTCAAGCCGAAGAGGAGAAGTCCTTCTCCATGTTGTCCCAAGAAGTTTCTGACTGTGCAGAAATTTTCTCTGACCACTATGGAATGGCTCAGTACTCGGTACCAGAGCCATTGTCGCAGGTTCCCTCCTACCAGGAGGTTCTTGGCTTCTATGATGCGTTTTATGGCCGCTCACAAATGGAGCATGATACAATCATCATGAGCTTGATCTACGTGGAACGCTTGGTGAAGGCCACGAATGGTGCTATTAGGCCAGCTCCCTGGAACTGGCGCTCAATTTTGTTTTCCTGTATGGTTTTGGCTAGTAAAGTGTGGGACGATATGAGCATGTGGAACATCGATTTTTCTAATGTCAGTGCGGCAACTCGTGGTTTGGCGCGATTCACACTGCCTCGAATCAATGAGTTGGAGTTGACTCTGTTGAAGAGCTTGAACTTTGATGTGAGGGTACCAGCCAGCGAGTATGCCAAATACTATTTCTTAATCCGAACTATGCTCCTTCGGAGCGGTTTGGTCAAGGGAGCAACGGCTCCTCTCCAACGAAAGGGTGATGACTTTGATTTCATGGAGACAAAAACACAGAAATACCAAGACAAAACCATGGCCAGCAAAGCATTCAAATTCCATGACACAAGACCAGGGAACTATAGCAAAGACCCCGTTGTGTTGGCAGAGGTCCCAATGAGAACACGTGTTCAAAGTTTGGATGGTGTCCTCAAGTGGCTCGATACGTCCAGTGACAGGAGTGGACCCATTCGTCGCGATAACGTGAGCTTGGAGCAGTTGGTCGGATAGCTCGGAAGAACGATACCTACGTTCATAATATGCACATAGAATAATGAAGACTAGAGAGGTTGCCAAGTTTAACCACGACTATTGTCTTCATTTTGTCTGATACTACTCTCTTTTGATAAGTTCATCATCTTCTTGACAACCCACTGAAGAGATATTAGATGAGCATACTCCAAGAAGAGTATGAATGCCTTGGATCGACGCACAAATGCAAATTAGGATTTTGCTACAAAATGTGTTGGTTCTGTATGATTGATCTATAGTTTCATGAAATACCCTAGGAGGGAACCTGATGAGAGAGTTAAAGGAAGAACTTCCCACAATTAGTTCCGCTTGGGATCCCAGGTCCAAAGATTGGCAAACCACTTTTCACCATCAACAACAGGCATAGCGGCATGTTGACTAAGGTCGTCCAAGTTGCCATCCGGGTTTTTCATGTAGAAAATCATGGCCTTGCCTCGTTTAGGAACTGCTTTGACGGCATCATCAGTTTCAGCGTTTCTCCAACGAGGGAACGCCGTTTCACCTCCAACCATTCCCTCATTCAAGTACATACACAAGTTGATAGAACGGGATGGGGCATTTGGTTGAGTGTCCGGGTATCCAAAATCATGGTGCGCGGTGTACTGTTGACCTTGGTCGTAGTGAACAATTTGCAAGTCTTCGTTGATAGCATGTTGAGTATCAGGGTAATCAGGGGCTTCATCAACTGTATGCTGACGGAAAAGAGCTTCTTCGATTTGAAGAACATCGGCTCCACGACGGAGGATAGCATCCATGATAGGGCTGCTTTGACGGGGAAGCCAAGTTGTCCGACTCGTTCTGACATCAGAAACACTTGAGTCTTCTGGGCTTGAACCTGTAGTGGATCGAACCAAGTTTTTCTTGAGTGCGAGATCAAGAAGGCTTTACGATGCGAGAGGGTAAAGTGTGAGATCAAATAGAAAAAATAATGCGGCAAGCTGGTTGTGACGGATATCAAACTTACTGGTCCACTTCCACGTCAGACAAAAAGCCGTCAATTTGGAAAATTCGGGGAGCAACAGAAACGGCAGTAATGGTGATATTCAAGATACCAGGAGCTCTGTATTGTTGAAGGGCAGGTCCTGCAGTTGCATTTCTGCGCATTTGGGCTTGACTCAAGCGATGTAGTTCGTCATCAGGTGGCAACTCGACAAAGTGATTCTCGAGCGTTTGAATGTGGTGTTGTTGTCCAAAGTAGTCTGCCCTCCAGATGTGGTGACGAGGGGTCTGGGTAGGGTAATTTCCCAACCACTCCGAGCCACCAGTGAAGTTCTTGTATTTAGGGGCGAATTCGCGATTGAATTGAGCGGCGTCATACAATTCCTTTTGACTGGGCTTGAGGTTGACATAGGAGAGTGTTGGCCCACTGTGAACACCGGCGGAAGGATCTTTTGCGTCATTTTGAACAAAAGGATCGCAATAGTATACAGAAGTTCCTTCAACCATTCGGAATGAGCATACGACCTCCATCGTTTTAGGGCGAATGAAATAGAAAACATGTGTTGGAAAGGTACAGGTACCCGTGGATTCAAAAGGTCCAGCATGGGCAATGAAGTTTCCTGGTGACCCATGGCCACTATCCCAGTACAAGTCCAATCTCTCTGGGGACATGTTAACGAACTTTCCGGCTTGGCCATTGAATTTGGGTTCTTGTTCGACGCGAGACCCAGGGGCTTCACGGTAAAAGCTGCTGATATCGGCACGTCGATATGCCTTGAAATCCAAACCAGGCATTTGTTCTAGCATAGGATCATCCTCTACAGGCTCCAAGATGGGTTTGATAAGCTTGACCTCCCCCTGAGCGGATGGGTATGATGCCATGCAAGATCCGTCGCCATCCAAGTTGGTACATTGGCGATCGGCATTTTCTTGGACGGTGGCACCAAGAGTTGGTTGAGCAAGAACAGGATCACTTGGGAGCAACCCGATCAAGAGTATCGTCGCAAGGACGATGGACGAAGCGTTTCTGCAAAGCATTCGAAAATCTTTTTTCCAAACCTAAATTGACAACTTTGTGAGTACATTTTCTGTTTGCGCGACGTGGGCATCCAATGTGTTGCTTCGGGTTCGTTGCACTGTTCGGGTTACAAAAGTCATCTTCGAGCGAGCATAATATGGAACACCACCCCAGTGATCGGTAGTTTAGGTTTCGTGATCGCACATTGGTCTGCTGCAACTTGAAAAGTAACGATTGTTGGAGTGCATTACACCGATCGTGGTTTCCGTCAGGAAAACGAACCTGATGGTATCTACAGAGCCAGGGGCAACGTTGTTTCTTTTGTTGTCGATATTGGGCCCTTTGCTACCGCTGGGTTCTCAGTATCCCGTAAACCCATGGTAACCCCTTCTCGATCCAAGCTTCCTCTTCTTGTTTGTCATATATCTATGGCTTTTCAACAAGAACGGATACTACTTCCAAGATAAAAAATCTCTCATGGTGGGGGTCAATATACTGTGCCAGGAAGTACGTACGGTAGGGTGACTATCGAATTACTACACGTAGTTTGTTGTGCTCGTAGAAAGCAGACAGACCTGGCTACCCCCATCCAGTCCCTGCCAAATCGGTCCCGTGACCCCCATTTTCACCTTTGGTTATGGGGTTGTTGTGGAGCACCCGACCACGGACGGAACGTCCATCCTCCATCCTTAGCCTAGATGACGCCATTTTTTCTTTCCACCACAGCAAATTGGACGGCAACCAGATTGCACTACTATGTTCTCTTTTCAAAATGCCTCCATTCCCAGCAGAATAGGAAGTATTACACTTCGGCACTTTGCACGTGGGCGCTCTGGCAAGGGAAAGCAGGTGTTTCGGGCAGACAGAGTCCTATCGAATCGAGGATGGGGAAGTCGTTCCGAGTGTTTTGAGGTGCTACAGCGCCGCCGGGTCTTTGTAGAAGATGATCAACTAGAAGAAGGGATGCGCAGGTTGCTGGGTCCTTCGGAGAAGATTCCTATGGATGTTGGCCTGTGGGTCGACGGAAAGCGTGAAGTTCCCAAGCCTCCACCACTTCTTCAGGTCTACAACAAACCCAAGTGGGTATTGAGTGTAATGAAAGACGACAAAGGCAGAAAGAACTTGGGAGAACTAGACTTTGTGGATAAACTACACCCTGTTGGACGCCTCGACTATGACTCTTCTGGGTTGCTCTTGTTCAGCTCCGATGGAGACCTGACCAATCGTCTCTTGCATCCAAGCTTCAAGGTTCCAAAGGAGTACACCGCTCTGGTTGTTGGCAGTGTGAATGAGGACGAACTCAGGAATGAACTGAAAAAGGGCGTCGCAACCAGTATGGGAACATTCTCGGCAAACTTAGTGTCTACCACCCCCATTCCGTCTTCTCAAGTTGGTCCTCTCGTCAAGGGCATCCAACATGATCAACCCCCTGAATATGACATGGAGAGATTGGAAGAAAAAGGCTTGTTGTCTTACAAAGATGCCACAGAACTAACAGAGGTTTGCTTGACGATTCATGATGGAAAGTACAGACTGGTTCGGCGTATGCTTGCCAATGTTGGGTACCCCGTGATTGCCCTTCGACGTGAAAAAGTTGGTGACATTGCTTTGGGCAACTTGGAGCCCGGTACACACAGGGATCTATCCGAGTCGGAACTACAGTGGGTATACAAGCTACTCGCAAAGAAGTAAAACGACCCAAGTACTAGAATAGAGATTAAAAATGAAAGCAGACGTGTAAATCGCCTGAATCCAACAATGTTGTAAAAGGAACAACATACTCCCCACCTCGAAAGACTCAACACCTTAGGCGCCTTCAGCTTTCTTGATTTCGGTTTCAACGGCCCCATCCGACTCCGAACCCACTTCAGAGTCTGTCTCCCCTGCAAAGGTCTCTTGACACATCTTGGACACCAAGTTAGAGCTCCTGAAACGTGGGGCGATGGCGTTGTGAGTACTCTCGACATGCGCAAACTCCAAGCGAGTAAACACTCGGAGACGATTGCGAGTGTGTGCGGGCTTTTTCTTCTTGTACTCCTGTGGGCAAATGTCGGTGAGTTCGTAGACACTAAGGTAGATGGGCTGGTTACCAGATACAATGTTGAGCGAGAAAGGGCGACAGCCAGGGACATTCATGCTCTTCCATTTGATCCAATCGCAATATGCGCTCCACAAACACATAGTGTAAGTATTCTCAAGATTCCAATCAACAGAACCGGACCCCATGCGACGCCTCCTCCTCACAGACTCGTTGGTCTCGTGAAGCTCATGTCCAAGCACAGGAGGCTGCTCACCAGGTTTGGTGATGACAATACGATCCATACTGGCCTCGACAGGGAAGGACAGGTGCGTTTGCTCGTAGTTCCCCTCCTTGAGAACTTCGGGATCCAGCTTGGACTTCTCCACTCCCCAGGAGTAATGAAAGCCAGAGTTGATCCTTCGAATCATGGCCAAGAGGAACCCAGCAAGCCCCTTGGTGAACCTGGTCATCTTGATCATTTCTTCGACTTCACACCCCAAAAACAAAGGCCCAGTTGGGACCTTCTTTAGCTTGATTTGGAACTGGAACTCAAATCGTCGTTTGTATCCCTTCATGTAGTTGGAGATTCTCCTTGGAGTTTCTCCTGCAGGCTTTTGCTCTTTCGCGTCATCTACGTCAGGGGTGCGAATGAGTAGCATGACATGGCCACTGAAACATTCGTTGTCCAACTTTACAGGTTCACCGTTGGGAATTATCTCCTTATCGTTGTCGCAGTTGACAATCGAAATGTTCTGCAGAGCAGGGTGGTGGCCGGCATGTGTCTGGGCCTCGCTTTGCTGAGGCGTCATTGTTTCTAATATCACGCAAACTACCGACTACAAAGGCTGATATAGTGCCGTTGTGGTCTCGAACGGTATCGTATTGATAGAACAACCCCTTGGTCAAGAATGCCTGCTGATTGTTTCGGAAATTGCGGCCACTGGTACGTTGAGAAAGCCGACGACTACTTGTCGTTAATTTCACATGAGACTCGTTGCGTAGCCTACGACCACCGGTCTTCCTCCGTAGCCATTGTACTGCATTGCACGTGAGAACATCCTGCCGCGGCGGAAGTGGAAGAACTGGGCATTGGACACGCCGGCACCTACATCCACGGAAGTTTCTCATTGGCCCAGCGACATGCAATCGTAGTTTTCTTATTCTTGAAAACGCGGGCCCATTCAACCTCCGGCAGGCGGCTATGCCCTGCAGTGAACGGTGGTAGGTGGGCTTCCGTATCTTCTACGAGTACTACTGTTGTTGTGCAACAAAATTCTAAGAAGGTACAGTGGGATACCTTTGTTCCTATCTAGCCAAATCGACGATTTTAATGTCGTTGACCCCGGTCAGTCGTCAGTTGGATGTGGCACTTAAAAAAAAGAGATGCTGTCTTCCGGAGGTTGCTGCTGTTCATGCCTAGGAGGATTGTAATCGATGGGGCTGTTCTTTGTTTGGTTTCTCTTCGCTGTCGTTTATCTGTTTATTTTCTTCCAGTTTCTCTGCAGTCTTTGGGTTTGCTTTCTTCTTGAGTCATCCCCATTGAAGACTGTTTTCCTATTAGCCAAGGATATGCCTCCCCTTGACGAGAGACCCTGCGCCGAGTGGCCCATCAGCTGGCACAAGGCTTCTTCTTCTTCATCTCTTTCTCTCGTTTTTTAATCCACTTCTTCTTGTCACTTTTGAATTTCTCATTCTTTAGATCGCCCTTTTTAATTCCGAAACCGATCAAGAGTACAGGGGCAATGTCGTGCGATGCGCAAACCTCCAGTGCGCCTTCACCTGCCTTTTCTTCCAACATGAGCAACAAGGTAGCATGAAGGTTAGCAGAGTTTGGCATATACAAGCCTCCAAGACCCTGTGCTTCTTTTCTCGAAAAATAGTAGGGGGACATGAAAGGAGTGATTCCATCTTCAGGTGGTAGAGTGAGACGTTCTTGGGAAGCCCGGAAGTCAAGAAAATCGGACACCCAAAAGAGGACCCGTTGCCAGAACTCCTTGTCATTCTGCATCCCCTGCAACTGGTTCTCTCGCGCAATCGAACACTTCAAAAAATCGCGAAAGCTGTTTCGAATTTCTTGAGAATGCTCCAAGACGGACAACAACCACACATCCTTGCTAAGAACGAAGCTGAGCTCTCGGCCACCTTTGCACACGACCCGGTTCAGTTCTAGGCCGATCAAGTTCTTTCCAGCATCAGCCTCCGATCGAACAAATCGCTCAAATCCATCCAAGCTGACACAAAGAGTATCTAGGCGATGCGTGATTTCTTGCTTGGGGAACCGCAAGACGAGAGGGTCCGCAATCTCCTCCACATGTTCCATGGTGAAGGGATCCTTGTCATTGACTGTTTCTGAAAAGTCAATTGATTTCACTTTGAAAGTAACGTGAGATCCTGCTGTAGGCGTTGATAGCCCATCACTCATTCCCAACGTCGACAAGCTTTCCGTGACTTGGACAGTCTCCGCAGTGTCGACACCAGAACTCGGACTAGGATGCGGAGAGCTGTTTGGCGAGGGTTTGCCTTTGGCTCGGAATTCAATTGTAATCTGGTCTTCAAAGAGGGATTTTAAGCAATCAAAGTAGCTAGGATAATCGAGGACGACCTCCACCCAAACCGACGAACTAGGCGTCTTCAGAAATACCCAACAACGCATCTCCTCCTGCGGTGGGTCGTCTGCCGACTTCCAAAGTGGGTAGAGATCACTGGGAGACGCCGCTTCCGTGAAACCAACAAATTGTTTGTCGGACAGATATCCTGTAAACTGAAACATGGCTTGCTGATGCTGAAGGTTGTTGTTGTTGTTGTTTGTGTTGTTGTTGTTGTTGCTTTGTTCAGCGTGTTGTGGTCGGCCAATAAATTTCAGACCCACGCCAAAGTTCCGCAGGGTGGAGCGACGCCGGCGCGTTTTGAGAGAAGCGACGTCCAAATCCCGGTGGCTCTCTTTTTCTGGTAAACGACAGTTATATGCCGTTATTATCAGACATCCTTCGATCCAAAAAGGTCGCCAACACGATCCAAAAATTTTGCGGTTTTCTATTGACGATTTGGAAGAAGAGGACTGGACTGGCGACGTACTGTAGAGCGGTGTTTGGCGCCGCAGGGCTTCCATGCACAAATACTTAGAGCGGTCCCCTTGTGACGTCTACTCTGGAAATTTGTATGGAGAAACGAAGGGGGACCGGGGGACCGAGGTGAGGTCTCGCCCCACAAGGGGGCTGGCTCGCGAAACACAGTACCGGGAGTGTAGCGTTTATGGGTGTTACCCTGTGTGTTACAGTACTGTGGTAC
>WXVQ01000190.1:0-33711 GCA_013372465.1 Nitzschia sp. Nitz4
GATCAATTTACTTAATGTGTCAGCCCCCAGATGGAGGCTACATGTGACTACAATCTTTGGTTTTGGCATGGGATCAAAGAAAGAAGGCATTTGCATTACTAGCACACTCATACAATGTAGAAAATGGAAGGGTTTACCCCACTTTTCTTTGAACAGACAGCACACTCTGTTGTGGTGGTCCTCTTCAGTTTCTCCACTCGCCAGTGGAGAGTTCCTCAACATCGCAACCCACTCCATCACATCCTTCTGGATGTGGCGTTTATACTGGTTCTGGATGGAAGTGGGGTTGCGATACTTAGTACTATCTGATACAACCTGAACTTCGGCTGCGGACTCACAGTAGGCTTTGAATTTGTTGAATACAGTCACCCAAAACAAGGAACCCTTCTGGTCGGCACCATGTATAGGGTCAAGAGAGCTTGATACGAAAGCTCTTGCTATTTGCTATGAAACCATCTTCCCTCTGTGGTGAAATTTCGACTTCAAGGAGGAACACTGCTCCTGGCAATCATGGTTTTCTCAGTTTTCACAACCATAATATTGTTGGTTGCTTGGGGGAATGGTCCTTGTTGGTTCCTTCTGAGTGCTGCTGTTTTCTGCGATGGAAGTTGGTGCTGTTCCCCTGCTCTACTAGTACATTTCCCGACGTCTAAACCTGGTTCAGAATTTTGCCGATTTGGATGAAAAAACTCGTCGTCGTTCAAATATTTGAATGACGAAGTGAGATAGAGATTGATTTAGACGAAAATTTTGGGCTAAATATAGGATTTGAGCGACGACCGCACGAGTTAGAGACTGCTCTAATAGCCCTAAGAACTCGCAATGACGTATATCATCTGTTGGCACTGGCATTCTCAGTTTAGTGCCAGTGTTATTGCTTTTAGAATCAGGAATTTTGGTCTATATGGAATCGGGAATCTTGCCCAGGAATGTCTTCTCTTTTGTTCATCAGGTTAGTCATGTTACAAATACCGCTATACTAGATTGCGAGATCATCAACTGGCACTCACACCAACCGGTATTAACGTGAACTCCCCAGCCGTGACAGTTACAAATTACCAAACCGTCATTCTCCAAGTGCCTTAATTCGAATCTCAGTCTTGCATCACTCAGTGCAAAAAAATTAATGTCTCTGGACAATAGCCTCTTCGGAACAGTCGTGGCTTTCTCTGAGACACTCGGGGCGATGGGTTTGTCAGGAATGGGATTGACTCCACAAGCTACACGAGCTCCGATGGGTGTGACTCACGTAGGTTGTCTACCAAAAGTGCAAAGGCGCTGGGCAAAGCCTGTTCACAGATTCACCAGATTCAATAGAAGTCAAGAGGATGGTGGATAGAACTGGTCTGGTGTGCAACATATTGTGCTTTCTCTTGTCAATATACACATGTTTTGCCATCTCGAGTCGACATGAAATCATTTGGTTCTCATCATTTACGAGCGGTTCGTTCATGGGTGATGATTTCACCATCGATGTTCGGATTGGTATGAAAGCTGTGGCCTTGTCATCCGATGATGTCAACCTGGGACGTGATGAAGTACTCTTATTTGAAGACTTTTGCAAGTTTCACTACACAGGAATCAGTGTGCCATCAAATGCAAGGTGCAGCGACTGTGATGCCATTAGTAGCACCAGCATGATCCTCACTCTGGTGGTTTCCTCCAGTATGTGCATTCCCAGTATCACCACCCGTGTTGTTCGACTCTATCCCCATTACGATTACAACTGCCAAAAAGTATTTGCCAGTTTCACTGCAATTATCAGTGTTGGGTTTTCCATTTGGACCATGCTTTCCTACCAATATGAGTGTTTCCAAAGTTTCCGACACGCAGGTGACTTTTGTATAGCATCCTGGTGGAATGACACCATCTTTCCCATGCCAGCCATGAATTCATCTTGTCCCACAGGAAGTATTCAAATGCATCAATTGTATTATCCAGGTCCAGGGTGGTGCTGCATGTCCGCTGCAGTTTGTCTGAAATGTTTGGATATGCTTTTGAACATGGCAATCCCTGCATTTACGTATTGGAAATAGGTGTGTGGAATGTTCTTGCACTTGTGATTGTCGGTTGACTAACCAATCATTTCCTTTCGTCCTACATCGTGTGGTGGTGCTAGTACTACTATCTACGACGAACACTAGCCACGATTTGTCGAGATCACGCAGAGCAATGCCAATACGAATTGCTCTATTCTTCTTCCAACCCAACAGCATCGTTTGTAGTGGTGGACAATCAACAACCAGGACCAAACCAACCAGAAAAATTATAGTAGTAGTGGTTGATTGACCATGCAGTGTGTAGATTGATGTGCCATAAAATAAAGGAATACACCATCTAGTTTCCATGGAGCTTGTACTACTGTTTCACTGTATGACAAATACCTAAGCATCATCTCACCTAGGTCAAGAATTTGATGCGCATCAGAATTCGGCGCCCTATGTGTTCGTGACGTCATGTTCATTGTCATTGGTGTAAAAAGGCGGCATGGCGCGATCAGCAAGAATCTGTACCGGACTTCTGAGATGCACCACGTAGCACGCAAACGGCGGGCGGCGCCAGGGACCACACGCATGGTTTTAGGAGTGGGAGTAGTTGTACGAGTGCTTGTACGGAAACGTACGGTGGCGTGACAAGAGTGCAAAAATGCAACGCCCGCTCAAAACAGAGATTCGAAATTGTTACTCGTACCATCCTCATGGCAGGCAACATGGGAAGAATTCGTGCCGCATGTCTGTTTTGTCTGCTGATCCCAGCAGCAGCTTTCTGGAGCCCTTTGACATTGCTGGGAAGCCTGCGACGAGCTCCCCGACGGGCTCTCCATGTGCTTGAACAGACAGTGCGCCCCAAACGAAGTCTCAGCAATCAACGCAACCACTTCCCCTACATGCCCTTGAAGCATGAGTTTTTGCCTGCCGCTGGCCTCAACTTAAACTCCCCTTTGGTATCCAATACTCCTGAGTGGAAGCGATTGAAGGTTCATGCCAAGGATATTCAAAAGCTGCACTTGCGAGATATGCTTCAAGATGAACGCCGCTCCAATGCCATGGTCGCAGAACACGAAGGAGTCTATTTGGACTATTCTCGTCAACGAGTCACGCAAAAAACCATGGGTCTCTTGCACGACTTGGCACACCAACAGTCGCTCAAGGAAAAGATCAAAGGAATGCTCTCAGGCGAGAAGATTAATTTCACAGAAGAAAGACCTGTTCTTCACACAGCTCTCCGAGCAGATCGTTCCGAACGGATTTACGTTGACGGTGAAAATGTCGTCGATGAAGTTCATCAAGTCTTGGATCAAATTAAGACATTCGCCGACGGGGTCAGGAGTGGTGAGTTGCGGGGGTACACTGGAAAGAGACTCAGGAACATTATCTCTGTGGGAATTGGAGGTTCTTATTTGGGCCCAGAGTTCTTGCATGAGGTTTTGAAAACTGAACCAGAAGGTATTCACGCAGCGTTGGGATACAGTCTCCGCTTTTTGGCAAATGTGGACCCTGTGGACGTGGAGAGGACCTGTGCTGATCTTGATCCTGAGGAAACTCTTATTGTCATTGTCTCCAAGACATTTACGACTGCAGAGACCATGCTCAACGCAAGGACTATGCGTCAATGGCTTTGGGACTTTATGGGAAGTGACAAGAACGTTGTCCGGAAACACATGGTGGCATGCTCATCTATCTCAGCCAAAGACAAGGTCGAAGAGTTTGGTATTGATGTTGAAAATTACTTCTTTCGATTTTGGGATTGGGTAGGCGGCCGTTACAGTGTTTGCAGTGCTGCCGGTGCCGTGCCCATCAGTCTTCTCTATGGATTTGAACTCTTTCAAAAGTTTCTCAAGGTATGTAAATGGTATTTTGTGATGTTTGCCGTGATGTCAAGTTGGCCGCTCACATTTGTTCCACAGGGTGCTCAATCCATGGACAGACACTTTGCTTCCGCTCCATTCGAAAAGAACCTACCTATTATCATGGGCCTCTTGGGAGTTTGGAATCACTCATTTTTGGGCTACAAGACTAGAACCACCTTACCATATGCGGAAGCTCTTCTTCGACTGCCTTCTCATATCCAACAATTGGATATGGAGTCCAATGGAAAAGCTATGACAAGGCACAATGTTGAAGCGGACTATCCCGTTGGTGAGATTGATTTTGGGGAGCCCGGTACCAATGGGCAACATTCCTTTTTCCAGCTACTCCACATGGGTCAAACTGTTCCCTGTGATTTCATTGGATTCTGCCAGTCTCAGCATGATCTCTGCGTTGACGGTGAAACCCTCAGTGCTCACGACGAACTCATGGCCAACTTTTTTGCCCAACCTGATGCGCTAGCAAACGGAAAGACCGCAAACGAATTGCGCAAGGAAGGGGTCGCTGAACACTTGATTCCTCACAGAACCTTCAAGGGAAACCGTCCCAGCATGTCTATCTTGCTCCCCAAACTGACCGCCTTCGCCACTGGACAACTGTTGGCACTCTACGAGCATCGAACTGCCGTCCAAGGGTTCATGTGGGATATTAATTCTTTCGATCAATGGGGTGTTGAGTTGGGGAAGGAGTTGGCAAAGGGTGTGAAGGGGCACTTGGTCAAAGCCCGCGAGTCGGACTCACATGTCATCAAGGCGTCCAACCCGGCATCTTCCCGAATTTTGAACTATTACATCAACAACAGTCAGGGTGAACGAGTTTGTGACGAAATTGATGGTTCTATTTTTCCTCTTACACGAGTGACACGAAAAACCCACAAAGATTATATTAAGACAATTCCCCCTGTTCGCAATGATCTCGGGGGAAACAATGGGCGCCTGTGATTCTCTTGGCAATCAACCTAGAGTGTGTACATCTGTGATTTGAATATGTAATAGTATATCTGTTTATTCTTCTACTTTGGCGACGATGAACTTACTTCCGTAGGAATCACATCCTTCCGGACTGGGCGCTGGTGTGTACTGCCCCATCTTTTCAAAACTCTCTTTCCATTCGATTGCCAATAGCCTTTGTCCCTTTTCTAGCTTGGCGGCTTGAATATGATTATCTTCTGTGAACATGTCCACTACTTGAGCACTATCGTAAGCATCGTAATGAATCATCAAAAATGCAATGGCATGATCGCTGGCCAACAGCCATCTCTGGAGTAGCGATGGCTCCAGGCTGTGTAGATACTGAAAGAACTGTTGAAGTTCAGCACCTTGTTGTCTTCTCCGCTTCCGACACTCCTTTTGATGGTTCTGCATTCACAAAAGTGTGGTGAGAATGTGCATACTCCAGGAATTCACCCTCACCTCAAGGAATCTCTTACTCTTTGCTCTTGGCCATGGACAGCCTTTTCCTCTTCTTGACTCCAATCGATACCGTCAAACCTTACCACCATCGTGAGCGTGTCTACTGATTCCGTTTTCTTCCGTTGGAGAAAGTATGTTGTGTGGGATTGCAACAGTTGTTTCCTTGAAGGGTTCTGAATCGGTCAGTTGGCATTGAGAGTCTTGTAGTGATCTACACTTACCACAACTATGGTGAAACGTGTGAATCTGAAATTTGACTTTACGGACTACCGTTGATTTGACGTTACGGAGAGCAAGCATGTGGTCGCACGAACCTATGCAAGCTTGATGTACCATAATTTGGCAAGCCCAAATTCAAGCCTTTGTTGGCCCGCACCACTTGGTAGGCCTTTCAAACCCACACTGATGATGGTTTGTATCCACCACCATCCAAAGATACACGAAAGGCCAATTGAGGATGAAACATCATACCATGGTACAACGAATATATACTCTGATAATGAGCTTGACTCTACTTCTGAATGTAACAAAGCCAGCAACATCATTCAGTCCGTCGTTGTCAAGCACCTTGTTGCGTCGGTCCTTCCAAACGGGAACACGACTCCTTGCTACAACAGATCAATCCAAGGTAGACTGTCTAGTGGTCGGGGGTGGTATTTCAGGCAGTTCTTTGGCTTTCAATCTAGACAAGGCTGGCGTGAATGTGTGCTTAACTGAAGCTAGAGATTACTTGGGAGGAAACATTCGGTCCCATCGAACCGATGATGGATTCTTGTACGAGGAAGGCCCGAACTCATTTGCTACTCAACCCAGTATTGTACGGCTAGCACATGATTTGGGTATTTCTGACCAGCTTGTGTTTGCCGATGAGTCGCTCCCGCCATGGGTTAATCATCACGGCAAGCTTCACCCTCTCCCCAAGGGGAAGGGAAGTAAGGGTGCCCAAGGACAATACGAATTGCTCTTTGGATCGAATGGTGTACTCAAATTCGCATTATTTGGGGATCTCCTCTCCTGGCCTGGAAAAATCCGTGCCGGTATTGGGGCCTTTCTAGGGCACCCGTCACCGCCAAAAGACAAGGATGAGACGGTGCGAGAGTGGGTATCAAGGATCCTTGGAGAGGAGGTACTACTCCGGTGTTTTGACCCCATGGTATCAGGGATTTACGCAGGAAACCCCGAAACTCTTTCCATGAAGTCGGCTTTTCCAAAAATTTCCCGTCTCGAGGATGTCGCGTACTCTATCTACTGGAATATTTTTGGTGCAGTAGTCTACGGTGGATTGAAGCGACAATATGAACTTGCAAAGGAAAACAAATCGAACATAGTTGATGCGGATTGGCCACCATTTACGCCAGGCAACCCAGGTTCTTTCCGCGATGGTCTCTCTACACTTCCCAACACAATTGCTGCCAAATTGGGAGATAAAGTCAAGTTGCAATGGAAGTTAGAAAAGATTGAGTTTGTTGATGGAGTGTTCCATGCCACTTTTGAAACCTCAGACGGAATAAGGGTTATTTCTGCCAAAACTCTTGTTTCCACTTTACCAGCACATGCAGTCGCTAACGTACTGGAACCTGTTATCCCACAGGCAAAAGAAATTTTTGAAAAGTTCCGTCCTGAAGTGAATCGTGTTGGCATTTACCACCCGCCTTTAGCTGCTGTAACGATTGCCTACCCGAAGTCATCGTTCAGAGACGTTGAGCTACCAAATGGCTTTGGCAACCTTCAGAACTTACCTGGTTTTGGTACTTTGTATCCACGAACAGAAGGAGTCAGAACATTGGGTACTCTGTGGACTTCCTCACTCTTTCCTGGAAGAGCCCCGCCCGATTACAACGTGCTTCTGAATTACATTGGTGGGTCACGCGACACCGGAATTCAAGACCTTACACAAGAAGAAATTGTTGCTGAAGTTGACAAGGGCTGTCGCAAAGTGTTGGTGAAAACAGATGCACCTCCACCCAAGGTCGTGGGCTTCAAATTGCATCCCAAAGCCATACCTCAGTATGAGTTGGGCCACGGGGAGATTCTACGACAACTTGAAGAAGCCGAGGCCAAAGTCCCTGGACTTTGGGTTTGCGGAAGCTATAGAACAGGGGTGGCCTTTCCGGATTGTGTGAACTTTGGCTACGACCATGCTAAAGTGGTAAAAGATCACCTGGACTCCACCAGCGATCGACTCTAAATATAGGAGTTTATTTGTACATGTCTGCCCTCTTGCTTCTGTCACTGGATCGTAATTACAACCCTTGCCTGGTTGTTGTTTGCCGTTGGGCAAAGTCTTCAGCATTTGACTGACTTGAGAAGAAATTCACCGCCTGACCAGCGAAAGCCTCTGCCACAGCAAGTACAGAACTTTCAGGATCCGTGGAAGTTGGAATTCGCAATCGTGCTGACCTCAATCCCGGGGATGTTGCTTCTATCACAATGTCATCATTATCAACCAACGAAAAAGTGGGTGCTGGGTGCCTGTCAACAATGCTTATGAGTCCCTTTGTGCCTTCGTTCAAACCTGCAGCAGATGTAACACGCACAATACCTCGGACAAGTCCGTGGTATGCTCTCTGTGACGGGGAAGTATGGGGCTCATAGCTCTTAGGGTCGCCATTGGACGATCCCAACAGAACCCCTGGGCCACTAATGACACAGAATGTAACATTATTCGTCGCCATATGAGAAACGTGGCCCAAACTGTCCACAACTGTTGCTCGCACCAAGGCAACATCCTGGCCATCTAGGAACAAGGAAATCCCTGTCCCTGTCGCAGGAGAAGGTGAGTCCAACGAGAGCATGATGCTTGTAGGGTCACTGTTCGTAGACTTTGACGTATGAGCTGCTAATGCACCATTGCTGGTAAGAGCAATAGCAGTCAAGATGCCAGGCTCCCAGGGAACCCTTTGCCACTCGGCGAATGACCCGCCGTCGCCTTGAACCATGGGAGTAACTCCTTGTACACCATACGAAACATCGTTCACAAACAGCTCCACAAACGGAGCATTTGTGTAGACGTGGATGGCCCTGCTAGTGTTTCCCTTCGTCTCGTCCCAAGTATCAGGTGACTCCCAGGACTCCACAATATGCACCTCAGTGCTCGAATGGGTTGGAAACGGTTTGTCCGGGCGGCTGTCACCTGTCCCTAGTAGCCACTGAGATCGGAACCAGAAAGCAGAACTTTTAGGGAAACCACATAAATCAAATTGACCGTAAGTGCTTGACACTGTCAAACCAGCCGAAGGGGGTTCACCGTAGTAGTCAAATAGTGTCCACACCATTGTCCCCGCAACGTAGTCGACGCCATCGGAAGCGTTGACCAATAGGCCAAGGCATCGAGCATTAAAGGCCTTCTGATTACAAGAATAATGGGGGTTGTCTTTGCGAGTTTCACAACCCACGTCTTCATCTCGCATTGTGTTACAAGAGCAACACTCCGACGAGAATACAGGCTTGGTGGGCAAAGCAACGTGGCATTGCTCAAGTCGTTCCCGTTCGGGGTGTGAAAGACCTTGAATGTCCACGATATGTGAAAGGTTACCAACATTGAAAGTCATCATATTGGCCAAAGTGGGCCTCGATCCATCCAATCTTTCTACAATTGCTTGGAATGCTGGACCACCCAGTTGTCTTTCTCCACTGCAACCAACTGTAAACGGCAATTAGATATTTGTATGGCTGGACAGGAAGATGACGCTGACATTTCAACTTACATTCATTACAAAAAGACCAAATTATCACAGATGGATGGTTGCGATCCCGACGAACGAGGCGTCCCATGCTCTTAATATACGCCGTGTCATTTCCGAACAAGCGAGTTTCATCGATAACGACCATTCCAAGACGGTCGTAGATTTCCAGTACTGAAGGGTCTGGAGGATTATGTGACGTCCTCCTTCCATTTCCTCCTATACTCCGAGAAGCCTGTGCTCTGAACAAGCTCACGCGCTCGGGTACAGCCATTCCAACAACAGCAAAGGCATCGTGATCACAAAATCCCCGAATCTTGAAATATTTCTCGTTGAGGAAGAAACCTTCATTAGCATCAAACCGGATTGAGCGGATACCATGCTTAGTTGTGATTTCATCGATTACTGTTCTCTTCTCAAGGTTCATTTGTGATAGGATTGAGAACTTGACTTGATAAAGGTGTGGCTCAGCAGTAGTCCATAGTTTTGCGTTGGTTATGTCGAAACTTTCTTCGATCAAAACAGGGGCGGTACCTTTGGCACTTGGGAGAGCCTTTGTGCATGACTTGATTGCATTCCTCCCTGTAATAGGGTCAAATAATTCGATTTGATAAACAAAGCTATTGACAGCCTCATTGATCACCGAGGCTTCCACAGTCAGAGTGGCAGAGGCTCCATTCACAATGCTGTGAACGAAGAGCCCATGATTTGCTACGTGAACTTTATGGGCCTGAGACAACCGAACATGTCGATATAGACCACCACCTTCGTACCACCAACCAGAAGCATGCGTAGTAGCCCCTTCGAAGCCATTATCAGGGTCAACGAACACGGCTAGCACATGATCTTTGCGAGCCGATGACCGGATGCTGTCCATAGGAAGGTTGATTTGGAAGGGAAGATAGCCCCATGAGTTCTTGTGAATTATCTCTCCATCGAACCATAAAGTTGTCTGCCGGAATGATCCATCAAATTCCAATGCAACGAAACTGCTGTTGTCTTGCAGCCAAGCTGGAGGAAGGGAAAATCGTTTTCGATACCACAGAAGATGGCGCGGAATGTAGGAACGCCCGGAACAACCATCGGGACAGGCACTTCTGGAAGGCGCATTCACAATCAATCCATCATGGGGTAGTTGGATATCCCACCAATCGCTGTCATCATAGTTCACTCGGGCTTCTGGTGGTGACAAACCTGGGTCCGTCGCGTTGGGGGGAACGTCATTCGGTCTCGCCCAATCCGTCAGCCCAGTTCGATGTTTCCATCCAAAATCGAAAGGAATCCAAACGCGAGCTATGGTGACTTTGGGAAGATTGATAATCAGCAAAAGCCAGCAAACGCAATCGGGGAATCCCATGGTCAAAGTCTCATTTTCAGACGAAAGCTGTTGATGAAAGCTGGCACCGGTCCACAGAAAGATTCAATCTAGTTAGTCATGCTACATCGGTACTACCCGGTAATCGGCAATCTTGCGTTTTTTGCATGAACCCGCTGGTTCGCATTAAAGGCCAGCGCGAGAAGTACAAATTTCATATGAGATGAATGATGATGCCTCCAAGTACATAATGATCGGGCGGCGTTTCAAGCTCATCTGACTCTGAAAGATCATGTTCGTGCATGGTACATCATGTGTCCACAAACATAAAGTGGCCATTTTGAGTACCTCTCTANTACCTCTCTCTCTAGGAGGTACGGTCGAGGAGTCGAGGAAATGGCCCGGTACTCCGACGAACTGCTGAAATCACGAATTAATGTCCAAGTGGACCAAGGTTTGCCCTTAGATGGTGCAGATTTGAATTATATGCCCACAACTTTTCGACCAGGCCACATGTCATAAGTATTCGCCGCACAATAGGCTTTTTGGGGCGTTTAGTAATGGTATCTCTGTCGGTGGATGATGGATCATCAATCGTACCAAAAATTGCAACATTTCCAAGATGGATGAGGGTAGTCACAAATCTCAATTCTGTTGACGAGAAACATACTCATCATGCTTTCAGCCATTTCTCCCAAAGAGGAATATTTCAGCGAGTACCGAGAGGATCGCATGACATGTAGCACGTTCAGTCAGTCAGAATGCAAGCCCGTTTTTCCTAGCAGCTACTACGTGGCTACCGAGACAGTGGATTCAAGTTTTACGAAACTTCCTTTTGATTTCTCCCCTTGTGACCATGATGTCATTGTTGGTACAGGACGTGAAGCCAAGTGCCATAAGGGCAATCTGAATTTGGTGCTGACCTTGCGACGATACCTCAAAAGGTACTCAGAGGCGCCCTGCAAGCTCATGAAATCATTGATTATTTCCGAAATTGTCAAGGATGTGACCAATCAGAGTGCAACTGGCGCGGGATTCGTCAAACGAATCAACTCGGTGTGGTACGAAGTAGGAGACCAAGTCGCACGTGAGAAGATCAGCCAAGGGCTTAGAAATCTTC
The DNA here is from genome assembly GCA_013372465.1 of Nitzschia sp. Nitz4. Lineage (NCBI taxonomy): Eukaryota > Bacillariophyta > Bacillariophyceae > Bacillariales > Bacillariaceae > Nitzschia > Nitzschia sp. Nitz4. The sequence goes on from WXVQ01000190.1 coordinate 11,400, forward strand.
TCTACAGTCAATACAGATCCAGTACACAAAGAAAGAAAGCAAGGAGGAACAAACTATGCCAAACGATTGATGACTCTGTCGACCGAAAGATCCGCTCGAAGCACAGCTTTTTCCACAAGAGACTTGTTGACCTGACCAATGCAGTTGAACGGTGTGGAGGAAGCAGGGCACCTGACGAAGAGGTGTTGCATCTCTTCAGTCAAGCCAACTCGGATATCCTGGAACAATTGAAGCAAGAAGCTTCTCCAGAGTTGACTTTTTCTGTTTTGGAATGAATATGAGATCTGAAGTATGAATCGAAAGTCTCAAGAACAGTTCCATTATCAACAGAATGTACTTTTTGAAGCTTCAGCTGCTGCAGGTTGTGTGAACCGGTGGAGCGACGAGGCACTACTGAAAATGATGGCGGCTTCACTCCCGCAACTTGTGCGAATTCTTGCCGTTTCATTTTTGGGCATCTATGTAATTTACTAGGACATGGTTGGCTACAGTTTTTGTTAAGTCTTGCGCTCTTTTAGATATCTCAACGACAATCCTCAGAACAACCAAGAGTAGATTCATAGTACCGGTAATACCTATTGCAAACCAATACCGCATCGGAGTGATAGCATTGTTGAATACCTGTAGTTTTAGTACCAACGGTTGTTCGAGAGCATTCCGGCAAGTCTCGGGAGTCAGGAGGGGCAGAGATCGCACGACATTGCACAAGGTCACAAAATCCGACACCCACAAAACAATCGATGAATTTTGGATCCATGTATCAAACAGATCTTGTCAATCAGCCCGCAATCAAGGCTTCAAGCCAAACCAATCTCTCTGCTAGCGAGTGTAAAATGAGTTGTTCAAAGGGTAGTCAGTTGCTACCGGTTTCGTTTGTTCCAGGTCCATATGATGTAATTTGTGCCAGGGGCAAGAAAGCAATGAAACACCCAGGCAATATTCTGTTTCACAAATTGATTGAAGACTCTGTGTCAGAATATGCAGTAGCAAAAGGAAAAGTTGAAAAGACTCTGATAGTTTCAGATATAGTTGAGACAATCAGGAGGAACAGCCCAAGGGGTGGATTTGTCCGATGTGATGCTGGGCAATGGGTGGAAGTTGGAGACTCGGTGGCTCGTGAGAGGATAGGTCAGAGCTTTAGGGATTTGCTATCTAAGAAATACCGATCAAGCTCAGATTCCAAGAAATGTAAAAGAAAGGCAAATAATGAGAAGATGCTTGACGACATCGATGAAGTGATTCGCTCCAACGAATATGTCCGAATGAAGATGGATGCACTCAAAGAGCTCCTTCATTCCAGTGACACGAAGACATCAGAGTCCTTCCTTCTGAAACAAATGACATACACCAACCAGGACATATTGTTTTACTTCAAGCACCTTTCCTCGACTACTCAGTACCAAACGTAATGATGATATCGGCTACTTTCCTTATCCTATCCAATACAGATTGATCGAATGCAACTTCTACATTAGTTTTCCTTCTTCAACTTCTCATCGACGACACTAGCACTACCGGTAGTCTCCTCTTCCACCTTGGTACGAATAACCTTGGAGGAGTCCAAAATGACCCCTTCGACAGTTAGTTCTTGATCTGCGCCGAGGAAATCCTGGGATTTGACAGAGACGACGAACTTATACTTGCCTGGAACGGAAGGAGCGGGGAATTTAATCTTCACCTTTCCACTCTTTTGGGCAACATTCTGAACCATCATGGGCCATGCTGTCAAAAGTCGATCTTGGAACGAAGCTTCCTCAAACTTGGCAATTTCCTCCGAAGGGACATCCTTGAGAATTCCCTCAGTCTTGATTGGTGCAACAGATCCAGGAGTCTCGCCATCAAGTCGCTCTGCTCGTAGAAAGAACCACCAACCTTCACGGTAGCTTTGCAACGCCACTTGAGGAGGAATTCCCTGCTTTTGAAACATAGCAATTTTCTGGCGAGTGAAGTGCTCCGCATGCTCACGAGTCACCTCCAATCCCAAGGCAAGGGTATCCGTGGTCGCCATGTCAGGCTCTCCAGTACACTCGACAAAAATATTTTCCAGCTTCAATCGCGGAAGTGTATTGTATTGTTTCATCATGACATTATTGAACCATCCAACCTGTGTGGACGATGGAGTTCCAATTTTGAAAATTCCCACAGCTTCTACAATGGTCTTTGCAAGAGGGTAGTTTCGGCAAGCAATGGCAGTCCTGAGACTTCCCTCCAGCAAAAGAGCACAGCGACCACGAAATTCCATGCTGGCCTTGAAGTAAGTTTGATCCAACAGTTGCTTTGGGCCTTTTTCCACTGGAGACAGAACAAGTGGGTGAGCACATCATGAATTCGGTGGTTCTTCGTACTTTAACGAGGCAAACTTACAAAGCTCGGGGTGAGAATTGAGCAACATGGAATGCAAACGACCAAAAATCATACAAATATTTCTTCGCAAGCCTGGATGGTCCAAGGCGGACACTTGCTTTCCCTCATACTCAAAGGTTTCACCATCTAGTATTCCCAAGGACTTTGGTGGCCACAAACCTTTGCTAGCCATGAGATTCTCCACCCACTTTTGTCCAACGACATCTTTGTCGATTCCTTCCAATTTAACCTTAGCGCTTCCAACAGCCTTTTGCAACTGTTCACGCTCCTTTTGTTTGTCAGCATCAGCCTTGGCAGCTGCTTTGGCAGTTTCATCATCGTCATCATCATCAGCCCATCCCTCATCGTCCAAATTGAACATTTCCGCGGAACTGTCTGTGGAAGAGGACTTGGATTTGGCCTTCTTGGCGTCTTCCAAATCACTCTTGATACGCTCTCTTCTTGTCTCCTCCTTTTTGTTGTAAGAATTGAGACCGTAGGCAATGTTTCCAGGAGTACTGGCAACAGCCATGAGGACATCCAACTGTGTGGAGCCTGGATGAAGCTTCTGGGCCAAGTAGATGATGTCATTTTGTCCCACGGCATCATTGGGAGAAGCTGCTTCCTTGGTCTTTTCACTCTCTACTACCTCCTTCTTGGCGGCCTTGCCAGTTTCACGAAGGTAGTACAAGACGCCGGCCACGACGGCGATCAACAGCAGAATATACATGAACATTCTCACAAGTTCTTGTGGGTGCTGCTTGCCTCAAGCACAACTTCGCAATATACGATTTGTGAACGTTGCGCTTGGCGAGGCTGGCAATGACCTACGAACGAACAGGAGCGAAGGACAGAGTAGGCAACTCATCATTCGACCACAATGATTAAACAAGATTGGGAAAACTTGGCTGAAACAAGAAACAAGAACAACAGGGCTATTTTATGGCGGCGGCACCCTTCCCTTCTTTCCCATCATCTCAGGGTTTTTGCACATGCGGAAGGTTTTGGGGGTGACCTCGAGAAGCTCATCAGCTGCCAAATACTCGACGCAAGCATCCAAGCTCATTTCTACAGTGGCAGACAAACCAGTCTTCACGTCCTTGGTGGCTGCACGCATATTAGTCAGTTGCTTGGTTTTGCATACATTTACAGGCAAGTCTCCGGGCCGTTGGTGAATTCCAACACTAAAACGTACAATAGAGTTAGAAACGCAATACGAACATTGCACACAGTAGTAGTACTTTTTCCACCATGTACTTACATCATATTTTTGTAGACATTGTCGCCGACATTGACGAAAAGTTGTCCACGATTCTGGGCTCCTTCCACTCCAAACGAGGTGATAACTCCGTCAGCGTAGGCTAGCAACGACCCCTTGTCTCGAGCTTGGATCTTTCCCTTGATTTCTGGTCTGTAAGAGTGGAAAACGCTATCAAGTAGAACCGTTCCCCTGGTTTGCGACAAGAGCGAGGATCGAAGCCCCAGAGTTCCTCGAGTAGGAATCAAGAAACGGATCAAGGTCAGCCCAACGCTATCATCGATTCCCATGTCTTGCATTTCGCCCTTGCGCAAGTTCAAAGTCTCGACAACCGTACCGACGTATTCTTCGGGAACTCGGATTTCAACCATTTCCCAAGGCTCTTCTACCTGACCAGTCTCTTCATTGGTCTTTCTAATGACATTGGGTGGCCCAACCTCCAACTCAAACCCTTCGCGGCGCAATGTTTCTACCAACACGGTCAAGTGTAGTTGTCCGCGGCCTGATACCTCAAAGCGGTCCGCCGAATCAGTATCTCTGACGTGTAGTGCAACATTGCGGTCCAACTCCTTGAAAAGTCTGTCTCGAATGACACGACTTGTCAACAACTTTCCATCACGCCCAGCAAGGGGTGACTTGTTCACTCCAATCGTCATCTTCATGGTCGGTTGTTCCACAGCGATAGGTTCCAATGGCTCGGCGGCGTTGACTCCGTTTTCCTCGTCGGTCACTAACGTGTCTCCGATTTCTACATTTTCAAGGCCACCAAACATGATGATCTCTCCAGCGCTGGCCTCTTGCACTTCTTGTTTACCGAGATTGTCAAAGACATACAAACTGGAGACACGGCCAGCTTTTTTCGGTTTGTTGGGATGTGCCAATGAGACAGCCTGGCCAACCTTGACGGATCCGTTCAAGATGCGTGCAATACCCATTTTCCCCTTGAAACTGTCGTAATCAATGTTGCTCACTAGAGCCTGGAGTGAATCCGGTTCCATTCGTTCGACCGAGGGAGGCAGGATGGTTTCCGTAATGGCATCAAACAGGGGTCCCATATCGTCAGCCAACTCGTCCGGTTCGTTTCCAGCCTTTCCAAGCAAACCCGAAGCATAGACCACTCGAAAGTCCATTTGTTCGTCGGTAGCTCCCAACTCGTCAAATAGGTCAAAGATGCTATTGACGACCTCGTCGACACGTGCTGCCTCTCGATCAACCTTGTTGACAACCACCAGAGCATGCAACCCGCGTTTCAGAGCCTTGTCTAGTACAAAACGTGTTTGAGGCTTGGGACCTTCAACACTATCTACGAGCAACAAGACCCCATCGCACATGTTGAGAACTCGCTCGACTTCACCTCCAAAATCAGCGTGACCAGGTGTGTCCATAATGTTGATTTTGACATCACCCCTCCTGACTGCCAAGTTCTTGGACAAGATAGTGATTCCTCTCTCTCGCTCTTGATCTTGGTTGTCCATGACACGCTCGCCTGCTTCTTCTGCATGGCTTTGATCTCTGAAAACGCCCGACTGACGAATCAAGGCATCCACCAGAGTAGTCTACAACCAAGTAAAAACGTGAGAAAAAGTCCAAGAAACAAGCCAAAAAGTAAATCATTCTGTCCCTCACCTTTCCATGATCGACGTGAGCAATGACCGCAATGTTTCTGGGAATAGGAAATGACAAATGGGTTAGAACGTTTGGCATGCCAATCTTGTGACGTGGCGAAGCAATCGTACCGAATATTGTCAACGACTGTGGGAGAAGCAATTGAAAACAAGCGAGGGGACTGTCGTATCAGACCAAATGTGGCAGGGACTGGAAGAAAGGCGGATACTGCAGTGGCCCATAGCAGGACAAGAAAAGGGACGATCATCGTCTCCTTGAGTATTTTGGCTGGTGGAGAGGTTTGGTTTGTGGCCAAGAATGTGCGCGAACACTGGTCATGGACATTTCTACTCATATGTACGGTATAATACATAATATCTTCTTCGTGTTACCATCTCACCTTCTCTCGGGAGATTCCAGAATCAAAGCATCTAAGAATCTGCTAGCAAAGCAACAACATCCTTCCATTTGGATAGTCTAAATTGTTGGTGGCTACTCCCTAACCAATTTCCGAAGCAATGCTGAAGGATCGTCTAAAGGACTCATACAAGGGGTCTACACTTTCGGTTATGTTTCATTCCCAGTGCTGAAGAACTCTATGCAAGGGGTATGGGTACTTGGCCTGATTGGATTTCCTCAAAGATGGTTGAAGATTGATCCAATAGCAATCTTTAGTCACAGAGGCTTGACAAGTATCAAAACAATTGGTTTATTCTGAATCGCTCTTGGGTTGTTGCTGCGAATCTTGACGGTTGATCACAGTAATTCGCCGCATTAGCTTGGTACTCGGAGGCCGCTGGTCGGTCGTATTTTGGCGCACAACTGTCATGCGACGTTCAAACGTTTTGTTATCCGGAAACTTCAAAGATGTGGCTTCGCCTAGTTGCTGCTGAACTGCGGCCTTTTGCATAGCTTCAATATTTCTCAACGGTGACTTTGTCGATTCCAACAAGTTTCTGGCAACTTCCTCCAATTCGTCATCATCAAGTGGTTCTCCAGAAACCTTGTCAACCACATAGAATACATCGTTCACAAAAGGGGAATAGCCTTCCGATCCCTCAAGGGGGACAAGCTTGGCAGAAACTTCAATTATTGTGCATCCCCGTTTCGTCAATGCCGTTGTCATGCTAGCCAGAACACCTTCTTTATCGGGTCCCTTGACTGTGAAAACCGTAACATCAGGGCGTACATCATTAGATGCCTCTACTGTATACTCCACGTCTTCGCCGTCGTCCAAAGCTTGCAATTTGAGAGAGGATGACCGACTGGTGTCGATGAACAAAAGGTTGACCAGTCCAATGGTACATCCCATGATAATTCCACAAAGACTTCCGGCAAAAGTAACCTGAGCTACAATTGGGAGACGACTTTGGGCAGCTGTCAAATTAGCACTAGGGAGACCTGCTGCCTTGGCGAGTCTCTCGACGGTTCCACCAAAGACAACTCCCGAGGCATCACTACAGATCTGTCCAATGGCAGCAGCGCTGAGTGTACTGAGCCCAAAAATTACCCCAATGGAACAATCAATGGCATTTCCTGCCTGCAGCATAACCGTCTGGTCCATGATTCCAAAACCAATCATAGGGACGGCGGCATGCCAGAAAACTCGAAACAATTGCCGACGTGTGGGTGCCGAGGATGTTGCCTCTTCCGCAGGAGTGGATTGCGTGGAATGCAAACGTCGGCCTTTCCAGAGAGGACGAGAAGAATCTCTGAACGAGGAAACCTTACCACAGCATCTTCTACCAATTTGACTTGTCGTCGTGAACATTTTTGAATGCAACGACGTTGGGGTGTTAGGAGCGGCAACAAAATGCAGGAGCGCTACTATCATTAATTCGCTGTTCCTAACTTGAACACCAACGCCCACACCATTTTCCGAACCCATACGCTTCGCATTTAGACTCAAATGATTCGAAAATGCCCGATGATCGAATCCAGAATTCTTTCAGTTTTTTGGTATATTAAGATTCTACGGGGGAGCTGGAATAGAACGCTTGGAATGGGATAACTACAAGGCAATAGTTTATTTCTTCTTTCCCTTCTCTCCCTTGGACAACTCGGGTGGCCCCCGGACAAAAGGCAAAAAGTCCTTTCCAGCCATGTAGGGACGAAGGACTTCAGGAACAACAACACCATCGGGTGTTTGGTGAGTCTCCAACAAACAGCAGATACCACGGCCAGTAGCACACAAAGTGGCGTTAAGCATGTGGCAGTAGCTGGCACGGGATCCCATGTTACCCTTGGTGTTGCTCTTTCCTCCGCAACGGACACCCACACCGCGGGCTTGATAGTCTGTACAGTTGGAGCACGAAACCAACTCACGGTAAGCTTGTTGTCCAGGGAACCAAGCTTCCAAATCATACTTCTTGACAGCAGCATCATTCAACTCGTTGCTGACCAAGCAAACAACTCGGTAGGAGAATCCCAAAGATTCGTAAAACTCCTTGGCAGCCTGCAACATGCGCTTTTGCTCGGCCTGGGACTCTTCAAAGTCATCGTTGGTCAAGCAGAATTGTTCAATCTTTTCAAACTGGTGGACTCGGAAAATTCCACGAATATCCTTTCCACTGCTACCAGCCTCCTTACGGAAGCAAGTGGAGATACCGGCGTATCGGAGAGGCAACGAAGACTTCTCAATCCATTCGTCCTTGTGGTAGGCGCAGATGGGCTGCTCGGAAGTAGCAATCAAGTACTTTTCAGAAGAACCATCAGGATCGTCGGTCTTTCCAGAGACCTTGTACAGTTGCTCGTCAAAGTCTTCCAACTGGGCAATGCTGGCCATGACCTCCTTGTTCATGAAGAAAGGAGGTTGGAGGACATTGTATCCCCGGGCTCCCAAAAAGCTAATTCCATAGTTGATAATGGCCTGGTTCAACAAAACTCCAGCGTTGGTCAAAAAGTAGGCTCGGTGACCAGCAACGTTTTGACCACGGATGGGCTCGTACCCTCCGATACGCCATAGGAGCTCGTCGTGGGTCATAGGCTTGGTGGCAGGAAGGGTGTACTCAATGGTGCCTTGTGGGCTGGGCAAAATTCCCTCTCCCTCGGGAGGAGTGGGGTAGAGAGAAATAACCAAGTTATCCTTCTCTTCGTCATCCGAAATGGGAACCTCAGGGTCGACCAAGTTACCAATACGGTTAAGGAGGGCATCACGCTTGGAGGCAAACTCGGGCAATTGAGCTTCCTTCTGCTTGATGGTTTCTTGGACGGCCTTCATTTCAGCAATTTCCGCAGTACAATCTTCCTTGGCCTTCTTCTTGGGTGTGATCTTTTCCTTTTGAATCTTGTTGACTTGAGTCCTCAAATCGTTGATCTCGTTGGTAAGATTCCTCCACATTTCATCCTCAGCGATGACTTCGTCGACCCACTCAGCGGGCTTGAAGCGTTGCTCCATGTACTTGCGCCATTTGGCAGGGTCTCCACCCTTGTAGTCTCTGAGTTCGTTGATATCAATAGGCATGGTGCTTGCGAGTACGTTCAACAACTAGCAGCTACGGCAACTTCAGGAAAACGTACAGTGCTCGTCGTACCGGTAGTTTATGAGCTGGTTCAGGGACGAGTACGGCACGTATCGACTCGTGCACATCCAGACCTGCAGCAGCACCTACGGTCGGGGTTAGATTCGCGTATGTGCGGCGACCGGCGGACGGAAGGCGGCAAGACGATCGAGGTGTGTCGACTGCTTGGAATGACAGATGACAGATTGATGACAGATGACAGATGAAGCGCAGATGTACAATTCTTTGATGAGAGTTCACCTGAAATTCTAAAATGATTTTCTTTCCCCCCGACGGCAAATCACTCTCTACCATGTCGGAGCACAGCAACAATGAAGGTTATAACCAGGTTCATGCAGAAATGTCTGATGATTCTGGTGATACCCCAGCCGTCGACTCAAGCAGGAAGCGCGACAGGTCTGCCTTTGATGCTGGTGATTCGCGTGCGTCTTCCAAGGAGGGGGGTGACAACGACGATGAGGAAGTGGAGTTGAAGGAAGAAGAAGAAGAAGATGGCGTTGATGAAGAATCAGAAGAAGAATCGGCAGATGAATCAGAAGAAGATGATGTGGAAGATGAAGCGGACGCTGGTGATACGCGTGAGTCTTCCAGGGGGGTGACAACGACAATGAGGAGGTGGATTTGAAGGAAAAAGAAGAAGTGGAAGAAGATGGCGATGATGAAGAATCGGAAGAAGAGGAAGGTGACGTGGAAGAAGAATCTGAAGGAGATGAAGTGGAAGAACACATGGAAATTGAAGTAGACGCTGGTGATCCGCGTGCGTCTTCTAAGGGAAGTACGAACGACAATGAGGAAGTGGAATTGAAGGAAGGAGAAGAATGGGAAAAAGAATGGAATAAAGAATGGGAAAAAGAAGACGGCGATGATGATGAAGAATCAGTAGAAGAATCAGAAGATTATGAAGTGGAAGGTGAGATGGACGATGAAGCGGAAGCTAAAACGGAAGATGACACGAAAGAAGAAGAATCAGGTGAAGATGAATCCGTGTACGTTGGTGAACTAAGTCTCCATAGGAGTTATCTGAGGCGGTACGTGCTGGATTTGTTGGTGTCTGTTGCGGAATTGTATGCTAATCATTTGTTCATCAAATAGATTGCTCTATCAGGGAGTGCCTGAAGGGCAGCAAACAATCGAACGTCTACATCAAAAGATTTTGGAAGCCAAACAAGCTCAAATCGATGCGGAGGTCAAGGCACATAACTTGGCATCCAAAGTGCTAAAGGCCAAGAAGCAATTGGATGCGGCGATCAAAGAATCTGCACCCGACGAAGAGTTTATGGTCAAGCAGCACCTCGAGGAGTTTCATGACTACTGCTCAAAGGTGTTGTCAGATTCCAACTCCAGATTCAGGTTACCAGCGCTGGAATTTCACTGGAATCCAGCCTCTTTTGATGTATCTGAGGCAATGGGTGAATGGTACAACAAGTTTTCTACATCCGACTTCAGTGTTAAGGATGCCTTCCCCTATCTGTTTGCAGACGAATCATGTGGTGGTCACCATCTTGTTTCTTTTTCAAAGTCAGTCATCCATGCTGCGGTTGCTTCAGAGTGGCACACAAAAGTTCATAAGGAGGATGCCAGCCTAGAAGAATACTATGATGGAGAGTTTAAGTATCCATGTCAAGGAACAAACCGAGAGTTCTTTAATCGAGTCTGGAACCAACTTGGTAGTCTTAAAGTCGATGGTGTGGAACTGTTTCAGAACTCGCTCGCTGGACTTGTTCCTGTCGGGTACGATTTTTTCGTAGGGAAGAAAGGTCGGGGCTGGTACTGGGAATACAAGGAGCAAATCTCTCGCTACTACCGTGCCTTTGGTAGGATTTTGGCGCACTGTATCTTATTGAAGATTTCAATATCAGCGCAAGCGCTTCCAAGGCTCTATATGACAAGTAGGTGTGGTTGCAGTAGAGGTGCTGTCCTGTCCTTGGCTTCTAATTTTCATGCTTCCTCTTGATGAATGACAGAACTATTCCGTGGCATGGATCCCTTGTGGCACTCGTATATTTTTGATGCTCTGATTAAAGATGTGATGGGAATTGTGAACTTGAGGATGAGGAATACTGAACGGGCGAAGAAGCTCCTACTCTCACGACTTGGCCTGGAAGAAAAATGTTGGGAAAATGAACGAAATTTCCGGCGAATGATCTTTAACAAGTACTTCGGGGATGGGACCTCGTCCTTTGTGTCCAATTTAGAAGATGGGATTTCTTTGGGTGGCAAGTATTCGGTGTTGCATATGATCAGAAAGACATTAGCTTTCCTAACATCACGTTTGCATTCGTAACAGGTGCCCTCCCACTCGTGCTTTGCTTCCGACTTGTACCAACTAATACTGTTGCGCAGCTACTCGGCTTCTGCGGTGAGAATCTTACTGAATAAATGTGTTTTTCGATTCTTTTGGAGACTTGCGTTTCATTCAATATCAATCTGGCTGGGACGAAGAGTTATCGGAAGGACAACTCAGAATCGTCGACGCTACTGGCAAACGTTTGTAGAGTGGTTGGAGGAGGCTTGGTCACCGGAATGAGTTGTGGGCCAGACGCTATTGCTCGCTCTGCGATGAAAGAAAGAATGGGCCGGACCTTGACTTCTACCAGTGGTAAGCACTTGCTCCAAACTATTGCGCTTTCCGCCAATGTGTACAATGGGTTCATCAGAATATTCGAGGCAACGCTCAGAAAAACTATGAAATATGTTGCATTGGGGACTTTGACTAAACACCCATGATGCCTCACGCATCGGTGACATGCTTGTATCTGCAAGTGTCATGGAGGCAACAACTTTAGCGACTAATAGAATCCAGTTACTATGATCTGGCGAGAACCTCCACGCTCGGCAACTACCTGCTGGCGGACAGCGTGTCCACACCAAACTTCTTGTAGGTGGGCGTATCGGTCAAGGTCCAAATTCAATGGTCGTCCACGATACTGTGGAGTTTCCCCGTGACTGTCTACAAACGGACTGTGTATGTAAGCCGCCTTACTGTTGTGCATGATCAAACCCGCACACTCTTGTAGGAGAAAGAACAGGCCGGTTCCAGCGCCACATCTGTAGGAGTGGCTGGTGCATTCGCCATTCCCGCCAGCATTGAGAACCTCCCCACAAACAAGACATACCGCTGTTTGTTCACTATCGGGTAGCAACTGGCCCAGTTCAGCGTACAAGTCAGTATAGGAGGTGGGAATCATCTCCAAGCGGGGTCGACCATCGGCAATAACACCCGAAACATAGCCACCGATCAAAGGAACAGATTTTTTTGAAGCAAAAGGTGCGGGTATGGCAGATACCTTTCGGTGATCTGGAGACGACTCGTGATCTTCGATTTGAGGAAGTGGGTCGACTTCCATGGACCCCTCCTTTCCAGGTTGGTTCGGAGATGCAGAAGGTGGACCCTTGAGAGACCTGTCAGACGCCATGTACTGTGAAGAATCCATTGGCCAGTCGAATACCCTGAATCCTTGAGTGCGACATAACTGTGAGCAAACTGCCGCAGATGTCCCCGTTGCAGCATCGCTACTCTGAGGAATGTGCTTCCTTGCAGATGAATACCAATATGCGACAACTTCCCCTACGACGCCACCTTCCAGCAGCTCTGCGAACGATTCCATACAAAAGAAGTCCCTGAGTTTTTCCAAAGTTGCGAGGGCAGAGTCACTTTGCATTGATTCCAAAGTTGTCTCGAGATCAGATATGGTATATCTTGTGACAACACCAGGCAATAGTAGCTGGAGAATGACACCAAGGGAGCTGAGATATGTGCAAGCGGCATCTGCGGCCAGCATGCAACCTTCCTTGAAACGATCAAGTACAGCAGTCTCTACATGAGCGTTCTCCGGAACAGTTCCCATTGCTGCATGGGATCCAAATGCCATTTCAAGTAACTTGATACAAAACAAACGCCATTGGTAGCACATGTCTGTCTCGGCTGTCCCTTTTGTCCGCAGCGCCTGTAAACTCTTCATTATAAGAGATTCTGTCGCCAACGCAGGGATGTTGTTGAGTCCCTCCATGTCAATTTTGCCCAACAGCACTTGCAGTACTCGAGCCAAGAACCCAAGGCGCATGAACCCCTCGGCGTCTTCCACAACAGAATCAAGGTTCTTCTTGGCACTGAGACCATCTGACGAAACAAAACTTCCCCGACTAGAAAATGGAACTGGCCAAACCAGTTCAAGTGAGTCGCTGCGTGCCCTTGCCCTTCCGCAGGATGCACAGAGAGCCGCCACGACATGCGTCAGAACATGCCCGTATAGGAGGGGATAGACAATTGGACAACGTCGTGGCTTCAGCTCACCCGGGTTTCCGATGTGGACGTCGTGCGTGTCCAAGGGGAACGGTAGTACAAGTTGAACCAAATCAGCAGCAACGGCACCAGCTGCAGACATTACAGCCAGTCCCAAGTAGCGAAGTCTACCCAATCTTCCTGAGAATGGTTGCGTCCCGTCGTCTTCCGTAGCTTCGGGTCGTGGGAGAACGGCCAGTGTACCATTACAGCAAATGCCCGAAATTCCAAACTTCGAGAATATAAGGTCAATATTGTTCTCCTCGCGTTGTGCGCTCGCCCCGTTGCTGGAGTTACGCAATGCCTTCTCAACGAGTCGACCAGCTTCATTGGCCTCACAGCAACAACTGTACGTAAAGGCCTGAATAGACATCATCAACTTCGATAGTAGTTTCTCACGGGACAATTCTTGGCGCTGTAAGTCGGATAGAGGCGATGGGAACACACAGTAGGGCCACTGCAAATTGACAAATGTAAGGTAAATGGGTTTGTCAAAGGGTTTTGGAGCAACGTTCACTTACATCTGAAGGATATTCTCGCCCTGCATACATATTTGCAATGTTGTATGCATACTTTTCAACCAGATAATGTCGGAATTCACCGAAATCGTTGTGAAGGTTATCCTCGTCTAGCCGCTTTCCATCGGCACGGTACGTAATATCACTGACCTGATCCATGAACCTTCGCCATACAACTGTTTCTCCAGCGGAGACAGACAAGCTAAAATCAGGAGCGAACTCAGCATAGCCACTAACTCCTGGCGGTGTGTCGTCAGTAGTTTCAGAGCGAGGCCGCAACTTTCGGCGAACAAATCGTGGTGTTTTCATCATGGCATTCCATGCCGCATACAAGTCCTTCTTGCGGAGGGGGCGGACACTTCGACGGCGCGGGACTTTTGAAGCTGGCTTGAGGATTTGATCGCTGAACGTTGGTGTTGGTGTAGACGCGGAAACAAAGGCACATTGACCATCCCATTTGACAGCCATATTATGCCGAGGTACCCACCAAGGAGTGCAGCTCAGAAACTCATTAAGAGGAACGACAGCGGATTCAGAATCCGACCCGTCTACCGACATGAGCTCGGAGTTGTTTCCATCTGCATCATTCGCTTCATTTGTGGCACGACAGTACGAGACGGGGTCAATCCAATCCACACCTACATCAATGAATGGTACCAAACAATTGCTCAAACGTTGACACAATGGACAACGAAACTCTTCCCGTTTTCCCGACGACCGCTCTTCTCTGTGAATGACAGTCTCAAGGTATGACTCCCAGCATTCGCTGTGAATCGCATGCCCACAAAGAGCTACATGGGCCCCAACAAATCGCCGGACGGGCGAGATCGCTGTATGAATGCTTCCCGATGCTGGCGGTCCTCCCCCACCTTTCATAACGGTGCTTGCTTGAGTATATCCAACAAATGCAAGCGCGTTGCCTCCATCCATTCGTCGGCGTCGGCTCTTTCGGTGGTTCTCTGGAGGCTTGCGGCGAGGTTCACCGCCGTCATCGCTACAAATGATGCATTGTGGTCGATTGCGTAGCAACCGTGTTGGGATCGTCATCTCATCAAAGAGAGACTGGGCAGATTCTGTTGAGTTTGTTGGAGTTCCAGCCCTGTCAGAGTCTGTCCCGGAACCCAAGCTTGACGCTGAGCTCTTTGTTGACCCCATGCTACCTTGTCTCAATGCTCGAGGCGGTGGAGTAATCGCTGAGCCTGAATTTTCATCCCGTGCAGACGCGCTGTCGTTGTCGTCTTCCTTGTCACCAAGTTCTGTTTTCATCATGGAAGCAAACTTAGCAGCTTGCGCTTTCATTCGTTCCATCGCCTTTTCTTTTGCCAGCCTCTTTCGCTTTTCGATGGCCGTCTCTTGGTTATCTCCTACATCAGATGAAGTTTCTGATTGCTTTGCACGTACAATATTCCTTGCTTCGGGGTTGTGTGTCGCAGCGAAATCACACAGCCACGCCGCTCCAGCTCGTACCGCACGATCTTGAGCAATGAAGCACCCAATATATCCACCGTCAACAGCAAGACGTCGAAGCAGCTGGAGACAATTTTCTTCGCCTTCATACCAATCACAACCCTGTAGCGTCTTTGGACTTGATAGCAGAGCAGCCGACACCCATTCCTTCGCTGTTGGAGCAGATGCCTCATCGCCACGATCAAAGAAAACGCTACCAATGGATCCACCTCCCTTCTTTCGCCATTCCTTATCATCGGAAGTTGCACTTTGCCAGGCGTATGCACCAAGAGTGAGCAAATGGACCGTCCTTGCGAGCGCAGTTTCGCTGCGTTCATCTCCTTGATACGCCGAGGCACCACACAAGTTTCCAGATGGTTTCTTCCTGGTGTCACGGCAATGCATATGTAACGTTCTATAGGCAATAGCCAAAAGCGTGGCATCGCAAGTAATGTCTCGACGCAATCTCGCAAAAGTTGAATGTGCAGGGGGTGGTACAGGGCTGAATGCCTTTGGGACAACACCGTAATTGATGTCACTACCAGTCGGAGTTGGGCGAGATTCGGCAGCGGTTTGGTGGTGCCGCAAACTAATATGGTAGAAACTTGGATCGTACATGTCCCACATATCCCGATTGAGCTCCCATTTGTCGGGTTCCATTTTCGCCCGAGACACTTTGCGTGTCGCAACTTTGCTGAGAACCTCTCCGAGGGCCGCGCCAGTAGCATCATCAGGGTTGACCAACTTGCCAAACTCACTCAGGTACACATTATCCCAATGACTCAGTACATGGTGAACTTCTGCCAATTCACTATGAGTCTTTGGACCAGAAGCAAGCCGGTGGACAACTTCGCGACGAAGTCTCCAAGTGGCCTGTTCAGTGTGAGCGCTTTTGTCGTCTGGGGGTGGTGGCGGGATTTCGCTGCATAGAATGATCACCATGTGAAGGAACTCCTCGAGTAGCAACAACAACCCGCTCTGATCACTTGCTGGTGAATATGTCCAAGGAAGTACAAACTCATCCCCGCCAGTATCTGAACCATTTTGTTCCGGAGGATAAATGCCCTTCTCAACTTCATCCAAGTACCGATTGACGTCAACATTCGGGGCATTGTCCAACCCACAGAATGCAAATAGCCCGAGGCGATGAATTAGAAGATGCACTAAAAAGGCGACTCCGACATCTGAATCTGGACGGTCCATTTCAATGGTTTGCTTTTGGTGCCTGCCCAGCATACCGAACTGGACAAGAAGAAGATCCGCATCTCTCATGGCTCGACAGAAAGGAGGCTCTGCATAGTTCAAAACCTGATCATTCAATCCATTGCCGTTGCGGCGCCAAATTCCTGCTCTGACTTGAGCTGCCCTCGAGAGCACCAAAACTGGGAATTCCATAAGTCCCATAAAAAGGGAATTGTGATCTTCTGGTGACAAAGAACTAGCCAGGAGCGCCTGGAGTTGGTCCATTCCATTTGGACGAAGGCAGACTTCTCGTAAGCATGCAGCAACAAAACGGTGAAGCGGTAAATGGAACGAAAATGGGGTCATTTGACTCATGGGAAGGGCTGAGAATGCCAACACAGATCCACGCTTCGCTGCAAGTGTGCTGAAAGGGAGACTAGCCGTACATCGCTGGAATTGCTTCATGGCAGCAGCAAAGGGTGTTGGTTTGTAGGTTTCCATCTCCACTAGTTGCCACTTTGAAATTCCATGTACCAAAATATGCAACGTCAACTCCACACAAGAACACAAATTCGCATTCAGTGGAGAGTCGGGATCGCGAATTGGAGAAGGATCATTGTCGTCCCACGTCAAAAGGCGTTCGAACAAACTACCAAGAGAAATGCTGGCATTGAATGCTCCTACCCAGCCCTTCACCTCCTGTTCGACATGACCGAGTTCATACTCTCGCCATATCTGGGGGTCCATGAGTTGTCCCAGGCTTAATGCAGCAATCCAGTCTTGTAAGAACGTACCCGTTAGACTGGCAAACAATCGTGGCATCCCCTTCACGTTCAACACGCATTTGAGGTCACTGATGCATGGCGAATATCGACGGTGTGTCATGACGGAATGATCGGGGTTGAGCCGAGGCGACGCAGCCACCTTGAGTGTCTGTAGCAAACTCGCACCCAACCGTCCCAAGAGATTCCGTTTTTGTACCAGGTCAACAACGTAAGTCACTCGGTTGAGAAACTGGACACTGAGAGCGTATCCACTTCGTTCCAAAATACCCATTCCCCGAGCGTATTCGGCAGTTACAGACTGGTACGTATCACAATATGCAGCCGCCAAGTGGCTCTTGAAAGTAGGAACCGCCAAGAGGGTCAAAAGCAACGAGTGCCAATATTTGGTAACACGGGAGGAAAGTTTGAAATCTGCACCCAGCAGTGGTACCAGATGCCGTTGTGTCTCTATGGACTCAGCCACTGTCTGGCAGAGTGGATCACACGACCGCGCGAGACACGACAACCACTGGAGAATGGCAACAGCACGTTGTTCGAGTTGTAATTCCTCCAAAGTAAGAATAGAAAAGAAAAGACCATGTTGTTCAAGGATAGCAGCTCGGTTTAACATTGCACTTCCAACCAATCCACAAGCGACGCGGTCACCATCGAGCCAGAGTTGTGTCTGCGTTTGATTCAATTCCGCCAAAAGCTCTAGAGATCCCCAGACGATAAGCTGACCATGTTGACGCAAAGCTCGAGCAACCTTTTGCAAGATACCATCCGTGTAGACAATAGATGTTCCGAGAAAACTACGGAGTGCCTCGACCAATTGATGGGAACTATGGATGTCATCGCTCTTCAAAACAAGAAAGAGGCCTCCTTCTTGGCGGGCCAGCTGTCCTAAACGCTCTGCCCTTGTATACTGCACCGCCACATCTCCCAAACCTTGCTGGGCCTCTACGAACGCCTGACGAAGCGACTTGTGACTCCCAGCAGCAATAGGGTCAAAAACAGGAGGGGTGGCAGTGAATCGTCGACGGGGGGGCGATCCAGGAGACACGGGATCCGTGGATGGAAGACCCGAGTCAGAAGCAGTAGTGGGGGCCGAGGCTCGGTCGTGACCGCGTTCTGCGGTCTTGGCAACGTACTGGACCATCCAATCGACGACGGCTGGAACCAATCCCCGGACACGGTCCAAGACGGAAGGATTCAAGGGACCCAATCCCTTGCTAGCAGCTGGGCCATGCTGAGGACAAAAGCCAGCGGGATCCCATGCATCAGGGTCTCCACAGTCACAGCAGCCTCCTGCCTGTGCATGGTAAAAAGCAACATCGTGGCCTTCGTGGCTGGACTGCTTGAAACACTTGTGGCAAAGGACACAGGTCTCATCTGCCTGACATGTGCGACACACCCAAACAATATCAAACCGCTTGAAAGGATGCTGGCAAACCCTGCGAGGAACAGATTCACAGAGCGCTTCTAGTGTCTGAATAGCCTGGCGCGGGGAATCATAGGGCTCGCCCATGACTGTGGTGGTAAGAGATTGTGTTTGTGGATTTTGATATTGCCACTCCAATTCTTCTTTCTCGAGTCCTTCCAAATTTTCCAAAGCATGAGCGAGTGCGTGGCGACCCAAAGTGGGATTTCGGAGAGAAGAGGCCGTGGAAGAGGAAAAGGAAGTGACAGTATCTTCTAAGGGTGGATTGGCCACTACGTCACGCAGCGTGACTATGCTGCCCATGGGAGCCAGGAATCCATTGGCTTGGGGGGAATCAGGGTCTCGACGAGTCATGGAGTTGCCTGGCGTAGACGAAAGAGAGCGACCTCCATTACGAAGGATCTCCATGGTCGCTTGATAGGCTTGAGCCGCAATGGGTTCCGTCGGGAGTGACAAGATATTAGGCTCATCGCCGCTGGTCGACATGTTGTCTTCGTTCATTGGACTGCTCGTACTGGCAACAGCACTGCCAGTAGTTGTGGTGGCTTTGGGTGGGTCAGGTTCCCAATCCATTCGTACGATTGCAATACCAAGTCTGCTCTTCCGGGTAGTAGCTGGATACTCGCTCGGTACTTGATAGCACTCGAGCAGTTTGGTTGCAGGAAGCTCAAAGACTGTGTCTGAGATGTGCGTGTTTGTTTCCTACCACCACCACCGTGTTGCGTACCGTACGTGGTACAGTACGGTACTCGACCCTTCTCGTGTTGTACGAGTGCCCTTCAACTCTCTCGACGAATGGACGTCTTGCTGGACAGGATGACCCTATCTTTCCGCCTTTTGCACTGGATATCCTGGTACAGTTACTTATGACTGGACATGATCCTCCATGTCGCCTGTGACATGTTGTGAACCCCACTCTTCTAAGCAGTCGAACACGCGTTTCGAGTTCCACGTCGCACGTACTCGAAGCCATACCCAACACCCGATCCTCTAGTTTTTCCATTGACCTTGCTGTTGTTGTTGTTGCTGCTGACAGTACACTAGTGCTAGAAGACCGTACCAGGAAAGTCCAATCTAGTAGAGCAAGAAGACCTGACATGGAGGAACCAGAAAATGATGATGCTAGGCGTCGAGCCGAACAGGAAATGGAGGATTTCCTACGAGCACAAGAGGAAGCCGAAGAAGATCCACTACCTCCCGTTCAGGATCCCGAACCAAACGATTTTCACCAAGATCCCGTGAATGATATGGATCTAGACCATGATCAAGAGATTCCTTATACAGAACCAAAAAAGCCGTTTCGCTTGTCCTACACTGCTGGTAGTTTCATCGCAGCCTTTGGGATGCTCTATTATGCCTTGAGGACTCGCCAGCAGTGGTATCTCGCCATTGTCTATTTGAGAAGCAACAAAATCGCCTCTGCTATTTTTGCTAATGTCTTTGTTGCTGGTCTATATTCATTGTTTGGTTTCTTGACCAATGTCTTTTTGCATGGAGGCCTTCGTTTGCACGAGGCCGAGACGCTCATGGACTTGTTCCGGTGGAACGTCACCGAGACGTGTCTTGCCTTGGCTATCTTTAGGGATGAGATCAATGTGGCGACGGGAATTCGCTTTCTGATTTTGGTCTTGGCCAAGTCTTTGCATTGGGTCTTTGAAATGAGAGAAGCACACTTGAGAATGTCACAAGATGCCATTCTCGTTGTCAATGGCTGGCCGCAACTCTGCGGGGCCCATACCAAGCTCTTTTTGGGACTGGTACTATTGCAATGGCTTGATATCCTGGCTGTTATGCAATGCACGCGGGATATATTACAAATGGGTCCCGGTGTAGCGGTTCTATTTTGTTTCGAAGCAGCTATTCTGCTGGTGACCGTCTTGTCTTCCATCCTCCTGTGGTTGCTACATGTCCTGGACGACTTGTTCCATCACTTCCACGAGGTGTCGGATCCTGGCTCGTTTATGCACCGTTGGATTCATAGTTGGAGAGGCTACAAAGCTACTCTGGTCTTTGCGGTTGAGTTGCAAGCGCAAGCTGCCAAGTTTGTCTTTTATCTCGCCTTTTTTGCCATTGTGTTCACCTTCAAAACTCTCCCAATTAACCTCTTGCGCGAAGTATACATGAACTTCCAAGCACTCAAAATGCGTTTGCTTGCATTCGGCAAGTATCGTCGTTTGATGGCTAGCATGAACCAATTTGAGAATCCCACTCAAGAGGAATTGGATGATGCCGGAACAACTTGTATCATTTGTCGTGATGACATGACAGTTGATACGACCAGACGGTTGCCTGGCTGTGGGCATTTGTTTCATCAAACTTGCCTACGAGATTGGTTGGTTCAACAACAAACTTGTCCCACATGTCAGCGGGATATTTCCAGTACGCAAGCCCACACAAATCATCATCAACATGGTCATGAGGAGCACGCACAGGAAGATCACCCTGCACCGAAACAAGACAACAACAATGAACAGGACGAGCCACCAGAACCAGAGTCTGAAGAGACATTCAGACCCTCCCCTGTTGGATCCGCAGATACAAACTCAACAAATGGAGTTCCTGAGGTGTCCACAAGTGCTGCCTCCATGCCAACGGAGTCCAGGCCTAGGTTTCTCAAGCCAACTCCGCCTCAATATCCTTCATACGCAGACCAAACAAGCAGCACCATTGTGGATGACCGCAAGCCGGCTGCGAGATCGTCACAAACGAAGCATGTGAGAATCCTTGATCCCAATGAAACTAACCAAACTACTGTCCCACCCGCTTTCCCTGCGTTCTATCGCGTGGTCGCAGACGAAGGTGCTGCTGTATATAACAATGGCCAAGCCATGTCCTTCGTCATTCGGATAGTACCCTTTGGTGTCGTTATCTTGGCACAAGACATGGCGTGGCGAGAGGTGGACGGAGAAGGACGTATGATGATTCGAATGCCCGATGGATGGGTTTGCGATGACACCGTCGAACGCATAGTTGCCGTTCCATTTTAGACATCATAGGAACCTGAGATATGATTGAAAAATGGGGCTAATAAACTTCTTGCATTAGCTTAGCCATTGGTTTCCTCTGGCGTGCCCAAACGAAGTCGTGTACCTTGGCGGTTTGACCCGAAAGGTAGTTGACTACTTTGACTTCTTATCCATCGTGTCAACGCATGACGACACAGGTCATCTCACAACACGGAACAAGCTGTTTCAACTTCTCCCCACAATCAGAAACTGGTCAACATGAAGCCTTTTCAAGCGGTATCTCTACTCTTTTTCCTCCTGTCACCTTACACCTCATTGGCTGATGCTGCAGAAAGCAACGGACTGGATGATCCGGTGCAAGTATGTGTTATTCTCGATAACTACGGCGACGGGTGTAAGGGTTCTCCCAAATCTTCGAACATGTTCACTGCTTTGACAGAGCCAGGATCTCCTTGCAAGCACACCGACAACATGAAGAAAAATTCCGCCAGCGATCAGTTTTGTGACGAGAACGGTGTTTTCCATCAAAAGGTTTACGTTGGTGATACCCACTGCAAGGTCCCATGGTCACACAAGGCGTTCTCTCCGATGCACTTGACATATACCCAGCACAAATGTACCTATGGATACAAACTACGCTCTTGTACACCTGGACCATGTGAAGAAATGTTGGAGAATGATGGCAGAGAGGATGCTGTAGCTGATGTTGAGAAGATGCAGTTGCGTCATGCAACTTCCTAGTGGCAATATTCCATTTATACACCCTGTTTGTTGGCTGAAATTCTATACAATAATTACTAGTGATCATTTCCTTTCTTCTGTAATCTGTCCCTCTCACTACAACAATCCTTTTCTTTTTCTTTCTAGCAATACTAAAGTGCTAGGGTTGGCACCCCTAGCTAATGTTGGTCATACTAGTCAACAGCAGAACTGGAAGGGGGAGCAGACGGAACCTTGGCGTTGCGTGCACCAGCTCGTACTCGGAC